>JAOUQY010000051.1:16855599-16870379 GCA_028566355.1 Doras micropoeus
GTAGGTTTGGATTTTTTTTCTCCCTTAATAATAAACACCTTCATTTAAAAATAGCATTTTGTGTTTACCTGTGTTGTGTGACAAACATGCAAAAAATCAGGAAATCAGGAAGGGGGCAAACACTTTTTCACACCACTGTATGTGAACAGCATAATTTTCCTCTGTGAATTTACCACTGTTATATAATTACTTACTTACATTTTAATATTCAATATTTGCATGAAAATTTCTTACAATTAATTAAAAGAAATGCTACTATTATAAGCATTACAATTTTGCATTTCTCCACATGCCGTTAGTATTATGTTTAATATAATTTAAAATGCAATATTGTGTTTAATCTTTTTAAGCTAACTGTGTATCTTGGCAAGAGGGACTTTATTGACCATGTCAACACTGTAGAGCCTGTTGGTATGCCTTTTATTTTATTTATTATTAACATTAACATTATTATTAACATTATCCTTTGCTTTCAATCAGTTTTGTTAAATATTGAAATATTAACTTCAATATTAAAAACAAACAAAAAAGTTTTATGTGTTGCATCTGCTTCCTGGCTAAGAGCCTGCCCTTGGAACTCATTTCCTTCCTTACTTTTGTAGATGGCGTAGTTTTAATTGATCCAGAGTACTTAAAGGAGAGGAAAGGTGAGAAAGGGTCTTTATGAAACCTTATGGCTAGTATATTATTTTCAGCATGTCCTTACCCCCATTTTATGTTAGAAATTGAGCAGTGTCTCTTGGCTTGTCATTCATCCACAGTGTTTATAATGCTGACATGTGCTTTCCGCTATGGGCGAGAGGACTTAGATGTTCTTGGGTTGACATTTCGAAAGGACCTCTTTGTGGCCAATGTACAGGCATTCCCTCCTGTGCCTGAGGAGAAGAAAAGCCTGACACGTCTACAGGAACGGCTGATTAAAAAGCTTGGAGAGCATGCCTATCCCTTCACCTTTGAGGTTAATTATTTGCTGTTGTGCCATTCATTTCAGATATTATTCATAATAGTATACATTTACAAAACTGAAGATTTAATTAATTAGAAATTAAGTAACCCACTCTCAGGCTGAGCTCTGTATTCACAGTTTTTCGAATGAACTTTTCCATATTCAGAGGAGCCTTATGTATATACAAAATTTTCAGGGTGCACCAAACATGACTGGTGTTGTTCTTATCTTCGGGGTTGCCAAATTTTTCTTGAGTATAGGTGCCCAAGATAGGGGTTTTCAATAGTGCCAAGGTTGCTATATTTAAAGCAAGTGCTTGCTTTTAATTGGTAGGTTCATATCAGAATCACAGGTAACTGACACAGCTCTATTTTAAACAAACCCAAATTCTCATGTAAATTTGGAGCAGTGTTTAATCTTTAGTTAGATCTGAGGTCCGAATATGCAATTTTGGTAGTTAATCCTCACTAAGCAGAGATTCAACTCTGACAGCCCTGTAGCATTTTTTGTTTTAAGTATGTGTTTGGTTTGTGTGAATACTTGCAAAATTTGCTAGTTTTAAAGGGTTTAAGTAACAGTTCATTTTCATTTCATTGTCATATTTTCATTTCCATTATAATATAATGGAAGTAACAGATATTTTCTAATAGATACCTCCCAGTTTACCCTGTTCTGTCACATTGCAACCTGGACCAGAAGATACTGGGAAGGTATGCTTTCTGTATAATAAACAAAAATACTGGGGATTCTAATAAGTTGTGAAACAATAAAACATACATTGTCTTTTCTTCTGTTTTTCTCACATCTGAAAAGGCATGTGGGGTTGACTTTGAAGTAAAGGCTTTCTGTGCTGAAAATGTTGAAGAGAAAATTCACAAAAGGTAGTGCACCTTTTTTTTAACATGTATAGATTTTGCAGGCAACAGTTTGGTAAACAGGTGACACTAAAATATATGCTCATTCTGTAAAGTTATCATGATATGAAATCAAGGGGAAGTGTGGGTGCTGAGGGTGGTGTCATACCCTTGACTTTAAGTAGTCCTTTAAACAATCCTTAACTGGAACTGCTATAATAATAATAATAATAATAATAATAATAATAATAATAAACCACAAGTTTTAATCTGCAGTGTGAAAGCACTCGACAAACTGCAACCTCAGATGTCAAAACCACTGAACAATAATGAGACTAATAATAATATCAAGTTCTGTGAAATTGCTTAATGCTAGTTGTGTGAAATGACTGCTGAATGTCTTATGGTAATCCAGTGATAATTAAAAATCCAACTACAGATTAGCAGAATGACACAGCACACTAAATTCCAACTCAATTAAACTTTTAGCAAATGAGAAACAGCTGTATGGACTTAACTCTGCCCCTGTTGTGGACCACAACATCTTCTGAACTCTCTGTACTCAATATGTGTTTCAAGTTTGCATCAAATTCATATGACACAATCATGAATCAGAACTGTATAATTGACGGATGTGTGGCAGCCATACTATTTATAAATCTTAACATATGATAATTATTGAGGGCCACACTCTTCTGAGTACTTTGACACCAAACGTATTGTGGATTGGCAAAATAAAATCTACTAGGACTAGTTCACAACCATAGGTTTCACATATTGTGTAAATTTGAGTGGGTGAAGCTTAAAGCTCCTAAAGAATCAAAGAATCAAAGCAAAAGAATTAAGCTAAAAAGGAAATTTCACTGTACACCTTATTTTCCAAGAGATATACTTAGTTTTGGGTGCACAAACATGAATAGCAATCCCCAGTGGCCAATTTGAGTTAAACTGCACTATCTTTCCAAAGCTACTATTCAAGTTTCATGTCAATAGGAGTATACCCCTCACATTTCTGCAAATATTTTATTATATATTTTCATGGGACAACACTAGAAATTAAACTTGCATATAACATATAGTAGTCAGCTTGTATAGCAGTATAGATTTATTGTCTTCTGATAATAACTCAACAAACAGCCATTAATGTCCAAATAGCTGCCAACTCAACTGAGAACACCCTCTTGGGCATGGAATTCACCAGAGCTGCACAGGTTGCTACTGGAATCCTCTTCCACTCCTTCATGATGACATCACAGAGGTGGTGGATGTTCGACACCTTGCTCTCCTCCACCTTCTGCTTGAGGATGCCCCACAGGTGCTCAATCGGGTTTAGGTCTGGAGACATACTTGGCCAGTCCATCACCTTTACCTTTACCTTTCTCAGCAAATCAGTTTTCATCTTGGAGGAGTGTTTGGAGTTGTTATGTTGGGAAAAAAGGTAGGGGATCATGCTCTGCTTCAGAATGTCAGTACATGTTCAGTACATGTTGGAATTCATGTTTCCCTCAATGAACCACAGCTCCCCAGTGCTAGCAGCACTCATGCAGCCCCAGACCATGATGTTACCACCACCGTGCTTAACTGTAGGCAAGTCACAGTTATCTTGGTACTCCTTATCAGGGCGCCGCCACACATGCTGGCCACGATCTGAGCCAAACTAGCTTATCTTGGTCTTGTCAGACCACAGGACATGGTGCCAGTAATCCCTTCTCTTGGATTGCTTGTCTTCAGCAAACTATTTATGGGCTTTCTTGTGCGTCAGCTTCAGAAGAGGCTTTCTTCTGGGACGACAGCCATACAGACCGAGCTGATGCAGTGTGGGGCATATGGTCTGAGCACTGACAGTCTGACCTCCCACTTCTTCAACCTCTGCAGCAATGCTGGCAGCACCCATGAGTCTCTATTTTGAAGCCAACCTCTGGATACAATGCTGAACACATGCACTCAACTTCTTTGGTTGACCCTGGTGAGGCCTGTTCTGAGTGGAACCTGTCCTGGAAAACTGCTGTATGACTTTGCCTATACCATGCTCTAGCTCAGTTTCAGGGTGTTAGCAATCTTCTTATTGCCTAGGGCATATTTGTGGAGAGAAACAATTCTATTTCTCACATCCTCAGAGAGTTCTTTGCCATGAGGTGCCATGTTGATTGTCCAGTGGTCAGCATGAAAGAATTGTACCCAAAGCACCAAATTTAACAGCCTTGCTCCCCATTCACACTTGGAAACTTGTATCTCTAATTAGTCACATGACACCAGGGAGGGACAATGACACAACTGGGCACAATTTGGACATTTTTACTGTGAGGTGTACTCACTTGTGTTGCCAGCTATTTGGACATTAATGGCTGTGTCTCAAGTTTTTTCAGAAGACAGTAAATCTATACTGCTGTAGAAGCCGCTGCTATATCTTGCTATATCCACATCTTGGTCTGGCACAGTTTTTACACTGGATGCACTTCCTGATGCAACCCTCCCCCTTAAGTGGGGCTTTGGGACAGAGTTGAGCAGTGAGTTGAGGTCCTTGTTCAGGGCTAAAAGGCAGGGAAGTACCCTGGACAGGTCACCATTGCAGAGCAGAGATTCAAAATGTCACCAAAAATCCACTTATAAATTAACACATATACTCCTACACCTACTCAAATGGTCAATCATAAGCAGGAGTGCAGTTCATAAAACCATGCTGATATGGTTCAGCAGCCCAGGCATTTGGGTTCACGGCTCAGTGGTCAATGCCAGTGGGATCCTTTCAGTCCGTAGAGATGAGAGAATTTTGCAAGCTCTAGTTGGCTCTGTATAGAAGATTGAGCAGATCAAGAGCCAATACAAAATGCTTATGTATGCTGCTTTATTGATGCTGACTTCATGACATGTGCAGAGAATCAAGAAATAAAAAACACTGGCCAGGCTTAATTGACTCTGGGATTCTTCAAATAAAAGTGGAAAGGGAACTATTCAGCATGATAGATGCATTTATTGATGCAGCCAGTGAATTAACATTACACACAGTGAGCAGACAATGAAAGAAATGCTCAAAAGGTAAATAACTTGACGGAGAATTAACAATGCACATAAAACAAAAACTGCAGTTACAAATAATGAGAAGCTTTATCTGGAATAGATTTTAAGTTTCATAGAAATAGCTTTTCTGGGTTCACTTTTCCTTGGTCTTGACACTTCAACTTCTCATGGAGCTTTGTTTGATGACCTCTTGTACTCAACCTGACCTGCCTCCACTAATGTGTGTGTTAGAGTTTTTTTAAGGGGTCCCTAAAAGGGGGTGTTGTTTTAAGTTGGGGAAGTAATGTTTGTTCAGTCTGAGCTGCAGAAAGACGGTTAACTTATTCTATCAATGATTCTATGCAGTTTACATTGTTTCTTAGATATGGTTAATAATACATGACAGAAAAAGAGGAGTACAGAAAAATGAAAACATAGATTTTATAGGCAAACTATTACTCTTAAATCCATGAGTACGTCTCTCCCTTAAAACATTTGCCTACAAGTAAGTAATAAAACAAGATAAGCACAAATACAGCATTGGTACTTTACTACTTATATATGATCATTATAGCAGAATATGAGATTAATAAAGAAAGTGTATATCAGAGATACTAGTATTTGAAACATAGCATTGATTAATCAACCATATATATAAGCATATAAGAACCATCTATGCATACCTACATGACTTAGTGAAAAGAAAACTAGTGCAGGAAAAGACTACAAATCAATATACAATAACAAATCAATTAAATACAATAATATAATACAATAAAAACCAATGGCTAATTCATAATGTTAAAACCTACACATTTCCTAATTAAGTCATTAATTGAATATAACATTAGAACTGATCACTGATTAAAAAGATAGTTCAAATTGTGTTCTTGGACATCCCAGGGGGGACAACACTTCTTGGTTCTGTCGCTAAGGAATCCGAGTTTGTAGGCAGAATCATTTGCAGAAATATAACATATTAATGGGACATCATGTCAAGGTGATTTTTATGTCTCATTGTGCACATGGAGAGCTGTAACATTGTGTCACCTGGAATTAAGAAAAATGTTGATATCTTGTCTTGAGTAACTTGGGGCAGTTTTCTGTGTCTCTTTATCAGCTTCTTCTGTTCTGGGCTGAATTATGATCCTGATTAATTATAAGTTAATCAGAAACCCATTTGCAAGCCTTTGTATGTGTAATGTTGAGGTTAAAACTACAATTTGTTTAAAGTTGGAGCTTAGCTAAGTGTTTTATGGAACGTAGGGAGAAAGTTTGTAGTTTTAAGGGATTTATAAAGGATTTACTGCATTGTTCAGGTTGTGGTTGAATTGAGTATACTCTTCCATTAATGTTTCTGTTTTATGTTCTAAAGAGTGTTCTTTGTGCATCCATAGCTGTTATCAGGAGGGTCAAAGAAAAGGTTATTTCTTTGCCATGAAGAAATAAGGGTCACAAGGGGGAATTTTACCAACTCAAGCACAAAGGTTGAATGTAAGTATAATGGTACAGTAACTCAGATAATCACTCGGTACAACTGTGGTGAGCAGAAAAGCATATAAGAATGCACAACATGTTGAACCTTGAGCCAGATGGGCTACAACAGCAGAAGACCACACCAGGTTACACTTCTGTCAGCCAAGATCAGAAAGCTGAAATTGCAGTGAGTACAGGCTCTTCAAAACTGGACAGTGTAGGACAGAAGAAAATGTAGCTTGGTCTGATGAATTTTTATTTCTGCTGAGGCACACAGATGGTAGGGTCAGAATTTGGCAACAACAAGATGAATCCAAGGACCAATCTTGCCTTGTGTGCCAACTGCTGGAGGTGGTGTAATACCATCAAACATAATTTGAATGCCTAACCTGTTTGAGTATTGTTGCTGACCATGCATCGTTTCATGGCTACAGATTACTTAGATTCTAATGGCTGCTTGCAGAATGATACTGTACCATGTCACAAAACAAAAGTTGTCTCAAACTGGTTTCATGAACATGACAGTGAGTTCAATATTCTCATCCAGTAGAATACCTTTGGTACTATTTAGCGTATCTAGTGTAGCGATGCCTGTTTTCAACCCTCTGTACTCGAGTTGTTAAAAATTCACCCTTGTGACCCTTTTTTCTTCATGGCAAAGAAATGATCATTTGTTTGATCTTCCTTATAACGCAGTTATGCATGGACACAAGACACTATTAAAACATAAAACAGAACCCGAACTAATGGGAGGTCAAAACTCAGTCAACCCAACCTCCACAATATATGCAAGAAGTGATGCTTTTTGAACATTAGCCCTGAAACTACAAGCCAAGCTCTCTCTATAAAATAATTAACTCTTAACAAAGTCTTACCCTCAACCTAACCCTTGCACAGGCTTGTATATGGGTGTCTGTTTTACTCAGGGAGTTCCTGAGGATCATAAATCAGTCCCAGGACACAGAGATAGAGGAAAATATCTGCAAAACATTTTTTCCTCATAAAGACAAGATATCAATATTTTCCATAATTCCAAGTGACAGCAGGTACAGGTTTGCCTGTGCACAACCAGACAGTATAAAAATCATTGTGATATGTCCCATTAATGAGTTATGTTTCCTCAAATTCAACAATAAACCTTCCAATGAATGACACCATACCCTAGTGACAGAACCAAGAAGTCTAACCCAGGATACCCAAGGACACAATCTGAAATACACTATATTGCCAAAAGTATTTGCTCGCCTGCCTTCACATGCATATGAACTTGAGTGACATCCCATTCTTTATCTATAGGGTTCAATATGATGTCAACACACCCTTTGCAGCTATAACAGCTTCAACTCTTCTGGGAAGGCTTTCCACAAGGTTTAGGAGTGTGTTTATGGGAATTTCTGACCATTCTTCCAGAAGTGCATTTGTGAGGTCAGACACTGATGTTGGATGAGAAGGCCTGGCTTGCAGTCTCCGCTCTAATTCATCCCAATGGTGTTCTATCTGGTTGAGGTCAGGACTCTGTGCAGGCCAGTCTAGTTCTTCCAAACCAAACTTACTCATCCATGTCTTTATGGACCTCGCTTTGTGCACTGGTGCACAGTCATGTTGGAATAGGAAAGGGCCATCCCCAAACTGTTCTCCAAGTTGGGAGCATGAAATTGTGCAAGATCTCTTGGTATACAGAAGCATTAAGCATTCCTTTCACTGGAACTAAGGGGCTAAACCCAACTCCTGAAAAAAACCCACACCATAATCCCCCCTCCACCAAACTTTACACTTGTCACAATGCAGTCAGACAAGTACTGTTCTCCTGGCAACCGCCAAACCCAGACTCATCCATCAGATTACCAGATGGAGAAGCATGATTTGTCACTCCAGAGAACACATCTCTACTGCTCTAGAGTCCAGTGTTGGCATGCTTTACACCACTGCATCCGACGCTTTGCATTGCACTTTGTGATGTAAGGCTTGGATGCAGCTGCTTGGCCATGGAAGCCCTTGAGCTAATCTGAAGGTCACATGAAGTTTGGAGGTCTGTAGCGATTGACTCTGCAGAAAGTTGGTGACCTCTGCAAACTATGGGCCTCAGCATCCACTGACCCTGCTCTGTCATTTTACGTTGCCTACCACTTTGTGGGTGAGTTGCAGTCATTCCCAATCGCTTCCACTTTGTTATAATACCACTGACAGTTGTCTGTGGAATATTTAGTAGTGAGGAAATTTCACGTGGACTTGTTGCACAGGTGGCATCCTATCACGGTACCATGCTGGAATGCACTGAGCCCCTGAGAGTGACCCATTCTTTCACAAATATTTGTAGAAGCAGTCTGCATGCCTAGGTGCTTGACTTTATACACCTGTAGCCATGGATGTGATTGGAACACCTGAATTCAATTATTTGGATGGATGATTGAATACTTTTGGCAATATCAATTCTAATCAGTGACCAGTTCTAATGTTATATGTTATATTCAGTTCAAATCAGTTCAAGATTTAAACATTAAAGTTGAAATGTGGACTTGTCTGACCACAGAACACATTTTCACTGTCTTTCGGTCCAGACCCAAAGAACTCGTCAGACCCAAAGAACTCGTCAGTTTTTCTGAGCAATTTAAGATGTAGCAGGATTTTTTTTTAATGGAATTTAGATATTACTATTATTCTAGCTTAAAAGAAAGGGGCACCACCTGGATTTATTAAACTGGGAGATCAGGAAAAAACAACTGAATTACCTCTTATCAGTCACCTTCTGATATTGCGAGATCATGGCTTTTATGGACCACAGAATGTACAAGAAACACGCACAAGAATCATTAAATGAAAATTAATTGGGAAATTTATTAAAATATTCAGAGCAATCTAATAAGAGAGATTTAACAGCTTGTACCTAATCTAGTGGTTTCTAGAATAATGAAAATAGGATGAATTTTACAGTGGGTAACACAGGATTTTAACTGGGAATGTATAATTTGTCTAAACTGCAAGAAGGGAAAAGGAAAACTAAAAGGGGCAAAATAGAACAAAAAGGGGTTTAACTTATGAAAAGAGGTGTTGTCGACCCACGTCCACAACCAAAGCATAGTAGAACCCACTTGCCTTTGTTCTGAGGCTTTGCTGCAGTCTGACGAATTGCGAAAGCCCATGAATTGGTTCTGGTTCGAAATGCTGCTGGAGGTCTGCTTTTCCTTCTCAATGTGCGGCTCATGGCTTCTAAAGACAACAGGTCAACCATGAGTCTCAATTTCAGACACCGTCTAATGGCCCGTAGCACGAGTCAGCTGTTCTGGTAGAAGGGCTTCACTCTGGCTCGACATGGATGAGTGGCTATTATTCAGTTCCACAAACCAAAGAAAAGCTCTTTGCCGTTGCTGTTACGTGTTGATAAGAGATAAAGCTAAGAGATAAAGCTTCCCTGGAAAACTCTTCATCAGAAAAAAATTATCATTGTTTTTATCCGCAGAAGGGAGAGGCGAGTATCTCTCCAACACGGACAAAAAATGGAAACGCAACTGAATTTGCCTTTCTTATGGAAAGTTTTTATGAATAGGGTGTGAGGGTGGAGTTAAGCCAGAGTTAGGGCCAAGTCAAATGAAGAGGTGGGAGAATCAACCAATCCAATTGGCTTCTTTGGATTCAATGTCAAGAAAGGGGCAGAGCTTTGTTCAAAAAAAGGAGGAAAAAAAACGTGGAAAATCCACCGTAAAACTCCTTGTCCTAATATCTAAGAATTAAAGCATGTATGAGAGGATGAGACAAATCACAAGAGAAAGAAAAAGAAAACATATTTATGACATTTAAGCTCTGTGGCTGTCTTCTGTGTAATTTTGTCCGTCGGGCCAACCATTAAATCAGACTCCCAGCAAACCTTCTGCCAACCTAAACAGACACTGGGCCAACGTTAAATTAGACGGCCAGTAGACCATGTGCCAACTAAAAAAAGTCTGTACCAACCTTGCACCAACTTGAAAGATTCAGACTTATTTGTATATAAATAATGAAAAAAAAAATAAACATGATAAACAATTTAATTGCATTTAGATACTGTACATTTTGGAAAAAAATAAATACAAAGTTAGATTTAATGAAAAAAGGGGACATTTAAATGTAAATACTGAATTGCTGTAGGCTGTTCATTTTAACAGTAAATACAAACATTTATCACACATACTGTATCACAAAAATTAACAAAAAACTTTGTCTATAATTGATCATGTGTGTGCCATCTTTGGTTATGTTACAGAACCAGTAAGAAAGAATATTACATCTTTATACTATCTATACAAGACAACCTTTATAGTCGTGAAAGAGAATGAAACAACATGGTGTGTGTGTAGGTTAGAGAGAAAGAAAGGACACTGTAGAAGACACTTACACTCACTTTCAGAACTGCTGGACAAAAGAATTAACTGATCAAAACATGTAAATACAACACAAAATACAACATCAACCACTTGCAAAAATATTCAACCCCTTAACGTTAAGGAGCTGCTACTGAGCCAGACAGCTTCTGTACGCCACTTTATACCTACATCACACACAATTAGCATTAGTCTGCTATGCTAGCTAGCCAGCTAAATTTAGCCAACTAGCTAGCCGTAAATCTACCGTTATGTAAAACACCTGGGATAAAGTCACATCAGACTGCTAATGTTTAGGTTCTACATAGTTATATTTTGCTAGCTAACAGTTTAATTAGACAGATGCGAGTAGTATTGAATTAAGCAGGTTACCTTAACACCGAGGAACTAGCTGAAGATGTGACTAGTGTTACAGTTATGTAGATAACGATTATAGTATCCTATTCAAACTCAAACACTCACGTGTCTCTTTTAGGAGACATCTCGAGGTGCAGACACGTGCTTTCAGCCCGCACAGCTCGAGCCAGAGGCTTAACAGCATCGTACTTTAAAGAAAATTATCATACGCAAGTAATATGTGGAATATTAGAGAAAACACATTTAATGAGACGAATGACTTTTTGATACTGCCTACAATCTATCCACATTATAATATAAATAACTGGGCTTACCTTAATTAATGTTCCGCTCAACTTTTGAGAACAGGAGCTGCAGGGTAAATGGCGTGGAAACACGTGACCTCCTCACGTGGCATAATCAGGAAGTAGGCCAAACGTAACATAAATAAAAGGAACTTTATATAATTATTCTTATTTTCTGAGTCGATGCTCCACTAACAGTGTTCTTGAGCCATGTCTTGTCAGGGTTTCCTGTCACAATAATCTGCGTAAAAATAAAAGGTAGGCTACATGATCAAAACGTTTATTGTTTGTATTGATTTGTACGCTACACAGATGAATAAACTGATTTCCCACATGTTAACATAGCCAAGAAAATAACAATATCGGGTCAACGTTGGTCCAATGTATGTAAAGGAGGATGAGACACTGTCAATCCGTGAGCAAACAAGCTTACTGTACCATCGTTGGCCCAATGTCGTGTTTACGTCGTATCTGTCGGGCCGACGTATCCAACCAAATTCAGCGTTGGCCCAACGTATGTTTGCTACCTGGGACCTTTCTACATACTCATGATTCATAATTCCATGCAAACAGGATATATCTATATATATGTATGTTTATGAAAACCCCAAACAGTCATTGATACAAGTTCATCACTTCATTCATGATCGTAATTCCTAGAGAAAGAAAGAGAAGTAACTGATTTAAGACATTAAGTGTTGATTTAATGGCGTATAGTGCCATTGCCACAACTATAATTCGGTTTCTGAAGTACCCCCAGATAAACCAAGGGTTGTTTGTTTTTCTGGTCCAAATGTACAGGTGTTATTTGAGTGACTGATTTTATGGCTTTTCTCTGGGGTCAGTGAGATCTTCTAAGTGCATTGGCACGTGACACAAAGCAGAACTCGCTACAAATATATGGCTTTCTCTTTGCATAATACAGTTTAAGGTTGCATTTCTTGATGCAGCGGAGGTCTGCGTTAAGTGACAGTGATGTTCCAAGTACTCCTGAGCCCATGTGGCTATGTCTATCACAGTAACATGACAGTTTCTCAAACAATACCGACTGAGGGTGTGACAGTCACACACATTCAGCAGCAGTTTCCACCCATGGCCTTTATGCAACATTTCATGATATTATGAACTGAAGATGGTGAAAGACCTAAATTCTTTGCAATCCTGTCTTGAGAAACACTGTATTTGAACTGACTGACAATTCTCTCATGAAGTTTGGCACAAAGTGGTGAGCCACAACCCATCCTTGCTTGCAAAGACTAAAGCTTTTGGTGGACGCTCCTTTGATCTTGATTATCTCACCTTCCAGAACAGTTTTACTTGTATTGCTTGTCTTTTTTGCCTCTATCCCAACTTTTGACTGTGTTACAAGTATCAATTTCTAAATTTGTTTATATTTAACAAATCGTTAATCTTTGAAAACACTGAAAATCTTTTATTTGTCCTTTTCTCTTGTCCTATTTATGTGGTAAATAAAGGTTCAAGTGAATTAACAAATTACAAATTTCAGTTTTTAGTGCATCTTTAGAAAGTGTCCTAACTTTTCTGAAAATGGGGTTTGTAGTGTGACATGGAATTTCTAAGACCAGTTATGCAAATTTGGAAAAAAAAAAGGAAAAAAACATGGTGGTAATTATATCAAATCAGCTGAAGCCAAGGAATTAAAGGAAAAAGTTTTTGAGTGTTGGCATAAATGTTCTCACAATATGGCCCAATATGGTTGATTGCACTCATCTCACTTGCCTGGGTAGGGCAATTCCATATGACTTACAACCTGGTCAGCCGTGAGTTAGAATAATAATAAGGCCTGAAAGAAAAAAAATGGGAAAAGATATACTTATTGATATAATTATTCATTGTTATTACATACTGCAATTTGCATTGTATAAACAAAATTACACACTATAGACCATGACATGTTTTGGGCTATATCATGAGAAACATGCTGATACTCAAAAATAATCACATTCAGTGTGATATTCCACTTCCACTGTCAGGCTATTTTAAAGCAGTGTCGATTGGATTATTCTTGTATAACCGCAGTGTCTGACATGTATTATGTTGCATTTGATCTCACCTTGTATTGAGCCAGATCACTTACACAGCTTTGTTATATTCAGTTCCTTATACAGTACTAAACACCTGTATTATCTAACAAGTTTACTAATTTATTGCCATTTTGCATCTGTAAACAGGATTATATACTATGTGCTATTTCTTGGCATAGGAACTCAGTACGCCTAATCATCAGAAAAGTACAGTATGCTCCAGAGAAGCCAGGTCCACAACCAATGGCAGAGACAACAAGACATTTTCTTATGTCAGATAAACCCTTACACCTAGAGGCCTCACTGGACAAAGAGGTAAGCAAGTTCCTTAAAGAGCCCATCAAAAATAGTATTCTTAATGCTGGAGATGAATCTGAGAAACATAAGTTTTATTCTTGCTTTGCAAATTAATGTAGTTTTAATTAACATAAAGCAGCATGTTGTTCTTCCTATACAAATAAGTGACATTGTTCCAAATGAGACAGACAGAAAAACAAATCTTATGGCAGTAGTTTCAGACCTGCATCTCCATGGTGCTGCAGAATTTTAATGTTTTCTGTCCTATGATACTCCAAATTCATAATTAATTATTATTTCCTTGTTACATTACATAAATGGTTACATCAGGGAAATCACAAACCTGTGCTTGAAGGACCAAATCTCTTACAGAACTAGCAATTATTCGTAGGGCTGTGGATTTAAATTAAATAGTATATCATCTCCATCTAGTGGTTGAAGTAGTGTGCTACAAAATAGTACAGGTATTTGCACCAAAGTTAAACTTGTACTTTTATCTTCAGTATCAATTACAAAGTAGCTTACACAATTTTGAGTCAGGTTAGAGTAGCTTTATTCTAGTTTATTGAAAGTAAAAGACTTAGAAACAGACCTTGTTTGACCTTATTTCATCTTTCCTTTCCTTTGACCTTGTTTCATCTTATTTTTGCTTCTTTTTCTTCAGATCTACTATCATGGTGAACAAATTAGTGTAAATGTTCATGTCACAAACAACACAAACAAGACTGTGAAGAAGATGAAGATTTCAGGTTTTTATAAATGCACCCTAGAATTTTATAAAGAATATGCATTTGACAAAATTCGTGCAATGATCTTTCTTTTTGAACAATTGTAGTGCGTCAATATGCTGATATTTGTCTCTTCAACACTGCTCAGTACAAATGTCCAGTGGCAATGGAGGAATCAGAGTATGTATATGCAGTACATATGATGAAGCAATACAGCAATGTACTATACTGAACTGTACTGAAACAGAAAGTTTCGGACAAAAAGTCCTTTTTTAGCTGTGTAAGCAGAGTGCTTCTTTGGCGGAAGTAGAATGGTTTTGCTGCAGACAAAGAAGCACTCTGCTTACACATCTGACGAAGGACGTATATATATATATATATATATATATATATATACAGTGCCTCCAAGTAATATTCAACCCCCTGCACATTTTGTAGGTT
>JAOUQY010000051.1:16871205-16882137 GCA_028566355.1 Doras micropoeus
CCTGACCATTAGAGAACAGAATAAAGGGGACTAACAAAGTATGTAGAGAAACAGATGGACTACAGTCTGTAATTGTACAACTACAAAGTGTAGCTATATGGTAGGTGGAGCTGATAAAATGAACAGTAAGTGTCGAGAAATGGACGTGGTCACAATATTATGCCTCATCGGTATACACACACACACACACACACACACACTATCTAATTTCATGCTATTGTCTCTGTTTAGTGACATTGTGGCTCCAAGTGCAACATTCTGTAAGGTATATACTCTCACTCCCTTTCTTGCCAACAACCGAGAAAAGCGTGGCTTAGCTTTAGATGGAAAGCTCAAACATGAAGACACAAATTTAGCCTCCAGCACTCTGTGAGTACTCTTAATATAAGAAGTTAATATTAGTGTTACTTGTAGTAATTGGCAACAGTTGCAATGTTCTCTTTCAATACTGGCTTCATTGTTTTATTCTGAAGGTTACGAGAAGGAGCCAGTAAAGAAATATTGGGTATCATTGTGTCTTATAAAGTCAAAGTGAAACTGGTGGTGTCTCGTGGTGGGTAAGTTTTAACCTCTATTCAGTTTAAAGTGAATAGAAAGTAAGTTAAAGGGATTTAACTTTTCTTTTGATCTGTCTAGCTACTATATGATTCTTATGCTTCTAGGTGATATTTATATGTATATATAACTAAAATACATAAAATTAAGGTAATTATTATATGTTTTAAAACAATATTTATATTATCAGACTTATATTCCACTGTTATAAGAAACCAGGGAGTAACTACAGTTTACCTATAGCCATGTGTAGCCCTGAAAACTACCTACAGCTTCAGAACAACTTTGCTTACCCAATTAATGCAAGTCAATGCAATATTTAAAAGAACTAGAGCTGTCACGTGATTAAATGTTTTAATCATTAATTGCACGAAAATTTTTTTTTATCTCTCGTTAATCGCATATTAACGAGCACATTTTGATTTGCGTTGTACATGCAGGTAGGCATTATAGGGCCATTGAAAATGTGGTTGCTATTTATCACTGGTTTATTTTAAGAGAAATATTGAATGTTGCCTCATTATTCACTTGACTTTATTTGATAAAGTGAAATACTAATGATGATTGATGTCTTTTAAATTTTTTTAATTTAAAGGGAACTGCACAGTGTGTAGAGAGCAAGGGAACATGGGTATATCACTTCACTGGAAGTTCTGTTGTGCTGCTGCTATGTGATTGGCTCATTCAATTTTACCTCAGAGCCCCGGCCATGTAGTGGTATGGAAGCAGGTTGCGTGTTTATTATTTTTTTAATTGCCAAAGGAATAAGTAATTATCAGGGACAGAGTAACAGTATAACAATAGTTTACAATGATATTTCAAAAGTTCAAGTAAAGGAAATAGGAAAAAATCATATAAAAAAATAATAATTATATATTTAAAAAGTACATACAAGTTTGTGTATGTGTTATACGGATCCATTGCCTTTGTCATCTCTGTCGACATTAAACTGATGTAACATACAAAAATACAAAAACTACAACTTCTTCATTCCAAAACATACATTAAAAAAGTTTAAATATATTACCCACAGCTCATAGACATTTCATCACATTTATCTCAAAAGTACCTACAGCATACAAAATTAGTCTGGACAGTATTGTTTGATTTATCATGCTAAATACAGCCGAGTGCTATAATCAAGGCATGCACCCGATGCAATCCGCTGTTGATAACATGCAGCGTGTTCCAAATAGAGCCATTTTAGCAACCAAGTTCCCTATAATTCAATTCAACTTTATGTCTAAAGCGCTTTTAACAATGGACATTGTCTCAAAGCAGCTTTTCAAAGACAAGAAATTAGAACATGGCTTATAGGTTTGAGCAAGCCGGTGGCAACAGTGGCAAGGAAAAACTCCCTCAATAATAAGAGGAAGAAACCTTGAGAGGAACCAGACTCAAGAGGGAACCCATCCTCATTTGGGTGACACTGGATAGTGCAGTAACAAATAATCCCTTCTATAACTGAGTGCTATATAGTTAAAAAAACAGTAAACTGATTAACTGATAAACTGATCAGTAAACTGATTAAAATTTTCACAAAGTCCACACTGTTGAAGATATAAACTGCTTGCTGATGGAGATTTAACAGATTAAGTGCAAAACTGTTCGGGGCAGCTAGTCCTAGCCCTCTTTTCTTTCTTTTCTTTGTCATTTTGTCTGTTATATAAAGGTTCAAGTGAATTAACAAATTATACATTTCAGTTTTTATAGCATTTTTAGAAAGTGTCCCAGCTTTTCTGGAAATGGGGTTTGTAGATACTTAAAAACATACAGAGCAGTACAAAAGATATGTGCAGCAATGAATGAGAAAATGTGCTTGTAATCTTTCCTTGAGTCAACATCTAACTAAAATAGAGGAGCAGCACCTTTTTTCCCCCCTGAAGTGCTTGGTGGTTACTGTTGCACTTTATGCACAATCCACTTTATACCACAAAGGTGTTGACTGGCACAGAAGAACAAAGAGGGCTTTTATCACTTTCTAATAATCATTAACATTAATCACTCAAAAAAAGTGCCTCTTTCAGCTGTAAATGTACAGGTTTTTTTTTACTATATTCAGCTGCAATATTTCTGTGTCACCCCTAATAATAATAGTAAACTGTTATTTGCAGGGTAATTGTGTCAGGTGTCACATAAATTGTGCCAAATGTGTCATATAAACTAACACAGATCAATGACATTCTATGATGCCCCTTGACCCTATACATCATGTTGCTTAGCATAATATCAACATAAATACAACTGTCCACAACAGCTTCATAAAATCGATGGAAGCAGATGACAAATGTTGCTTTTAAATTTACAAAATTTTGCTTTTAAATTAAAAATGCCCAGATTGAACTATTGATAGGAGCACTGTTCTGTGCATTTTCTGCAATAAGAATTTTTTGTACCATCAGAGTAGTTCAAGCCTGAAATATCACTTTAACCCAAAGCACTTTAGAGCACATATGTGAGCTCGGAAGTCAGGGATAAACTAGGTCTGACTTCCGAACTCGCATCTGGGCTCTAAAGTGCTTTGGGTTGAAGATTATTTTGCAATAATGACCAGGTCCCTCAACATTATCCTGCATATTACATGTCTACTTACTAAAGAAATCAATAATTTGACACCAAATATTGATTTTAAAACAATTTTTATTGATTTAAAATTTATTTAACTGCTTCTATTAGATTCTATAACTGGAACTGCATCCATAGCAACATAATGTGACTTAGGTGCATTATAAGTAGCATTATAATTCATGTTAAACTCTCCAAACATATTAAAAATTAATATTAGAAAAATCTTCCATGATGATTTCTGATTATGTAGCAATATTCAGCCACAATGTGTTGTGAATCTGTGCAGTCTGCCAGTTATACATAGCAGCAATCTGTTCTACTGCTCTTTTTGTGTGTTTTGTGTGTTTTTGAGTGTATTCTGTTTTTAGAAAAAACAGTTTCCTATGCATCATGTGTAAAGAGTGGCAGTTTGGGACTCAGAATACTGTTACTGTTAGCTTTTATAGAAGTGAAACACTCAAACTTAGAGCAGAGCACATGTGATGTGATGAAGCAACATTTGATTTGTAAAATCTGGCAAAAAGGTAAAAGGTGAGCTTTGTGTTGCTACTTTACAAGTGACTTTAAGTAACACTCTTAGTGCTACCTAGCAGATTAGCCATAGTGTATGTCAAATGGCATTTAATAGAAGCTCAATAAAACACAAAAACAGCTTGTCAGTGACCCACATCCACTGATCATTTCCATTTAGGGCTTGAAAGGTCCCACTTGACACAGGGCACATACTCATCTGCCAAAGCAGATAGATTGGTATTGTAGAACCCCAGCATGGGTCAATCACGGAAGACTCAGGGAGCAGCTTCAGTAACACAAACGTGCTTTTATTTTCCTATCTTTTCAGTTACTAAACACATGCACACATGCAAACACACATTGTGGCTGCTGTGTCTGTTCTCTCCCTCTCTCCATCTCTCTCTGAAACACAAAAAGACACAAACAAATAAACTCGAAGTAACAAGCCATAGGTGAGCCTCAAATTATGTTACCTGCTGGCTCCACCTGCTCCTCTTCAGGAATGCCAGGAATGTGGTCGGCCACAGCTTTACTTGTGTGACCCATCAGGCACTGCAGTCTGACCAATAACAAATACAATTCATGAACTTACCAATTTACCATAGTGATGGCCAACAAAAAAAAGCTAACAAAAAAGCTAACACAAAAGACATCATCTGTTATACTTGCAAGTTGATGTAAGTTGATTCACAATGTTATCCATTAAAAAATATGTATTTACTGTATTTACTGTTAAGTCTTCTTCTGCATGTGTGTTGGCAGAGTTTTCTGTTAAGGTGGAGCGATATGTGAGAGGGGAATTTTGGATCTGTGAATAATTAAAAATTATGGAAATGTATACTAGATGGATTTCCTTTCGTGAGTTAACAGATTAAGAGAATGGCTAAAGCTTGTTTACTTTTGTCGAGCTCTGTTCCACTACAAAATCCCACCACATTTTGAAAAGAAATGATATGAAAGCTGGATAAATGAAGTTGAAATGTAGAGATGTGTTACAGAGCTTGACAAAAGTAAACAAGCTGTAGTCTTGCTGCTAACTGGAAGAGTGAGGGATGCTGCTTTAGAATTACCCACTGAGGATCTAGACAAAGATTATGGAATGAAACAATATTAGACATGTTGGATTTTGTGTTTCTAAAAGATTTGCACTGATGTGAAAACTCTGTGTTGATGGATGATTACATTGTCAAGTTTGAGCAAAGATATAACATTCTACTTTCAACATGGCACTTCCAGATGCTGTGTTAACATTCAAACTACTGGACACAGTGGGGTTGAATGTCAAAGACAAACAGCTGGCACTAACCACCTGCTCAATGCTTACTTTATCTGACATGAAATCAGTGCTTCAGAGGACTTTTGGTGAAAAACACCAAAGGAGGCGATGGGCTTCACACAAGTGAAGATAATGCATACTACACAGAATATTCTCATAGGAGAAAAAAAGTAATCACATAATCAAGGTCAGAGAAAGTGAAATTGACAGAAGGTACAGAAGAATGCAATATCATGTTGTTTTCCAAAGATTCCTTGTCTGATACAAAAATTTTAATGGTGGAATCCAGCTGTATCTGACACAGCCTGTGTTTTCTCTAGTGTGTAGAGAAAAATGGCTTGATAATTATGCCCAGAGACTGAAAGGAACCGAGCTAAAGAAAATGAGACATGAAGAGAATGAGAAAGCATTCATATTTATTTAAAAGTGAATTAAAATACCAGCCATAATAGCACAAATAGAAACTGAAGTAGCCACAGTTGATATTCTGTTGCTTTTAAGCAAAAACTCATTGAAAAAAGCAGGTGCAGTTTTGGACATTTCATATGAAAAATAAACTTTATGGAGAGGAAGAGGCTCTTACTGTAACAGAGAATATAAACAAAAAGGGAAATTGTAGGGGATAACTTCATACCTTATGATTCTGAAAGCATCTGTGAATAGCCTGGTGCTTCAACACAGCTTTGTACAGTCAGACCACAGACAGAGTCAAACGTCAGTCCGTAGACAGTACAGATAATTACCTATAGAGAATGTGGTACATAATGAAGGCAAATGTTCTTGGCTTAGCAGTTTTTGGCTTAACAATTTGTAACAGCACCAGAAGATTTTGCGTTACACAATCTCCAGATAGTTTTGTCTGATAAAACAGAGCTCTTCACTGTCAATCACAATAATAAAAGTGTTTGTGGTCAATGATGGGTCATTTATGTCAGGTAAAATAAATGAACCAAATAACTAGAAAAAATATTTGATGAAGTGCAAGATGAAGGTCAGAAATGCATAAATACAATGTGGGTTTGTACACTTAAAGATGCATCTGGTGGTGTAATAGCCAAAGCTAGACGGGGTACAACAGGCTTTGAAGAGATGAACAGTCAGGAACTTCCCAAAGACTATCCCATCTGTGCTTCAGACTCTTTAGAAATGGTCATAGCGTTTATATGCCAAAAGAAATGGTAGTCCACGGATATCAAACAGCTTTTTTTTTTTTTTTTTTTTTTACATAGAAAAGAGCTAACACAAAATGTCTGTATCTGACCTCCTGCTGAATCTCAGTGTTCAGAACCCATCTAGAAGTTGAAAAAGTGTGCATATGGCTTAGTAGATGCCTCTTTGTACTGGTACAATGAAGACACTATGCAGCAGTTGGCCCTGTGTCAAAAGGTCCTGTGTCAAATGTTGACCCTGCAGTATTCTACTGGCTGAAAGACTCCTGTGAAGTCACAGAAGTCCTTGCTTGTCATTTGGATAATTTTCTTTGGGGTGGCTCACAAACATTTCACAATAATAATCCCTCATCTGAAAGCTGCTTTTCAAGTTGGATATGAAGTACACAGATATGTTTGAATAAATTCAGGTAAAATCCAGTCCAGTAAAGTGGTTAGATAGAGAATCTTCATCCCATTCTAGATGCAGTCAGAGCTATGCAGCAAGATAAGATTTACAACAACCAAAATATACATTTCAGTGTTACATCAAAATGTCACTCAGTGGTGCTGCACTTGTGTACTTGTGTCTGAGTAATGGGATGGTTATGTCTGATGTCTGAATACAGATGTGTGCAATTTTGGTATTAACTCCACATTAAACAGTAAAAAATATGTACCCATTGACATAGGTTGAACCAAAGTAAATCAATTTTGTTGTCGTAATTGTTACAAAATTGCCAATTGTATTTTCTAGCTTTGTGATTGGTAGGCTACACAAAATGGTGGTTTTAAAAAGCAGCACACAAAAAGTTCTGAAGAGATTCAAATACAGATGCAAAATAAAGTCACTGAAATTGTACCTGTCTGGAAAGTGTTACAAAACCTTTTCTAAGGCTCTAGGACTCCACTGAACCACAGTGAGAGCATCTTGCATTTGCCAAATGACCCACAAGACCCTTTGGATTTTATTCTGTGGACTAATGAGTCAAAAGAAATTTTTGAAAGACATAGGCCCCGTTACATCTAACACCAAATTCCACAATAAGAACTACATACCAACAGTCAAACTGTCAGTTAGTGACCTAAGGCTCAAGTGCAGTTGGCTTATGCAGCTGGACAATGATCCAAACCAGACAAGAAATTCCACCCCTGAATGATTTTAAAGAAACAAAATTGAGGTTCTAGAATGGCCAACTCAAAGTCCTGACTTGAGGACCTATTGAGATGCTGTGGCAATATCTTAAATGGGCAGTTCATGCTCAAAGCAAGTGAAAGCTAACTCATGCCCCTCCAATGTAGCCAAATTTAAACAATTCTGCAAAAAAGATTGCTCCAAAATTCCTCCACAGCAATGTAAATGTCTCATCACAAGTTATCGCATTATTTTGAAAGCAAATCAGATAACTTTTGTATTTTATACTGTGCTGTGTGTTGGGTGGTGCTGGAGCCTCAGCTGTTGCCTGTTTGCCTCGAGTGTCTGGTTTGCGGAGTTAGCTTTCACTTGCTTTGAACTCGAGGTCTTTATCAAGATCACAACAAATTGCAATAATAGCTAATTATAAGGGTTAGAAAAAAATAACAGGGGTTCTTACCAGGGCAGAGCTGCCACTAGAGTCAAAACAGGAGTGACATTAAACAATGATATTTCAAAATATATTAAACTTAAGATTGTGATAAAAATGATTTCCAATCCCCAATGGACACACTGCATACTGATATATACAACACATGCAATTGAAACACTAGAATTACTGACACACAAAGTGTGCATAAATACACAGTTCTCAGACACTGCAGATGAGAAAAATGACTTAAAGATTATGTCCAGAGACTGAAAGGAGATAAGAAAAATACAAATGAGTAAGAAACAAAGGATTAGAGTGGTATATTTGACATCTTGACTTTACTTTCTCAGCTCCAGGAAAAGACTAAGTTTGTGTTTTTCTTCACAGGCTCTTGGGAGATCTTGCCTCCAGGTACAGGAAAGAGAGAGCGAATGTTCCTTGTGTGTTTGTGGTATCTACTCCATGATAGTAGCTGACAAAAAGTAGATATTTTTTAAACATAAAGTAAAATACAAAAAAAAATCCAAAATACAGTAACAAACAAACAAGCAAACAAACAATTAACATTTATAGTAGATTAATCATTTATCTGAAGTGCTTGTTCACATGTTGTTCATGCTGTTTTTTTCCTAGTGATGTTGCAGTAGAGCTCCCCTTCACTTTAATGCATCCTAAACCAGTAGAAGAATCCATGTACAAAGATGGTGTGTTTAACTTTTTTTTAAACATTTTTTTAAACTGCCTGTCTAATCTTTTAATTGAAGTAATAAGGAAAGTGTTACCTCAATAACAAACAAAATAACAAACAAAACAACAAAATCCATTTAGACCCTGGTATTTTTTTTATACCATTATAAAAGTCAGTCATCATGCACATTTCATGCTGTTTCATGCTAACCAGAGACTCTGAGAAAAACAGTATGGATGTAAGGCAGTGTAAAGAAAGACAAAGGACAAAGAAAGTATAAAGCATCCTTCTCTCCTTTGTTTGTCAGTGTTTACACATTTTAATTGTCAGAATTAATTAGTCTGATATAAAGTTAAAATAACAAAATCACTGTGTTCTTCTAGGGAATTGGTTAAACTTGGTTAAATATTAGTGTAACAGACTCCTTCCCTTATACCCTGTGTTCTTTTTCTGTATAAGCACTAGAAAATGATGCACCCATTGACACAAATCTGATTGAGTTTGACACCAAGTAAGTAATTTATTTTGTCATTATAATACTTTTAAATTGCCAGTTGTATTTCCTAAATTTATGAATGTCCAGTTATACGAAACTCATTTGAAATGATTATTTTATTGGATTTATACACAGTTATTACTTATAGAAAATGATTGTTTGTCTTGTTTTCTATTTGTCCTTTTAAATAATTAAATTAGATCAGATTCTACTTTGTTGTCATTCTGATGCTGAACCTTGTGATGTGCACAAGCTTCCGTCTTTGTCTACATGATTACAAAATTACATTAACAGTTCTGGAGATTGTCTTTAGATAATAGTTCTAACACATACTATCCTAAGCAACACATTTTCCTGTAATAAAAATCAGAAACAATTTTTCCCCCAGTATTTAATAATTTAAAGGCAGATAGGTACAGCAACACCACAAAAAAGCTTGTGTTTCTCAAAGTAGTGAACACTAACACATCATTATAAGCATTAATACACCACTATACGCATAAACAGGGTGTCTCAAAAGTAAGAAAACACCCATATAAAATTAAATGAGTGTTAAGGCTATCGTTACATGGCAGAGGTGCCACTGGAGTGAAAAAGAGGAGTGAAACTCAAGATTATTTGGGATAAAATTGTTAACCATTGCACCAGGTGTCAGTTGGACAAAAGTAAAAAATAAGTCAGGTGGAAAAAAAAGTAAAAGTAAAAAGGTAGCAGACAAACCAGAATAGTAATGTATTTTAGTAAACTAGACAAAATTATAGACAAAGTCTAAGGCTTGGTATGATAAGTGACAGAATGGTAAAGTAAAACTTTACAAAATAACTGAGAGTCTTGGTTATTTAAAAGGTGTACTGTGATATGAAGCAGACAAGTTCAATTATTAATTAGGAGAATTTGAGTGTGGACTGGTATGTGACTGGAGGTCATTTGTACAACTTTGTACGTTGAAGAAATGAGTTGGACACTAGTGTTCTCTGAATGTTCACATAATCAGTATTCCAGAATTACCTGGTGAAACGTTTTCCAGAAAGTGACCTTTTAATATATGACTGGAGCATGTTCATGTTGTAGTACATTGGTACAGAAAGCAGTGTATCTGGTAAAGTATCTTTAATTCTACATTTGTTTCTAGTGATGATGATATAATTTTTGAAGATTTTGCAAGGCAGCGACTTATTGGTGCAAAGGATGACAAAGAAGAGGATGAGGAAGGTACAGACTCACCTAAGCTGAATGATAGATAGAAGAAGACAAGAATTTATCACACCTTGATGGATCCACTGAAAACCTGTGTAGAGTCAAACCAGAAGTCTGTGACACCCTTCAGCATACATCACTGGGGTGCAGTTGTTATGATCCTGTTTACATATGTTTTCTGCATCCTGAATGGGTATAAAAATGTAATGTGTGGAAAACCTTATCTCCTTAAATAAGCATTTATTAAGGTATGATTAATTCACTGGGTTTTTACAGGCTGCCTATGGAGTATTTATAGTAAGACACAGTAAGACACATTTGATTGTGGTTAAGATGACCTTCAATAATAGCATGTCTTTGTGGTTATATGCTTTTTTCCTGTTCTTTTTCTAATAGAAGAGGAAAAATATAGACCATAACTTTGTGATTAAAGGTGCAGTGTGTAGGATTTAGATTTATTTAATACAACCCCAATTCCAATGAAGTTGGGACATTGTGTAAAACATAAATAAAAACAGAATACGATGATTTGCAAATACGTTTCTACACATATTCAATTTAATACACTACAAAGACAATATATTTAATGTCCAAAGGATAAACTTTATTGTTTTTTGCAAATATTCACTCATTTTGAATTTGATGCCTGCAACACGTTCCAAAACAGTCCAAAACCGGACAGGGGCATGTTTACCACTGTTTTATATCACCTTTCCTTTTAACAACCCTCAATAAGCATTTGGGAACTGAGGACACTAATTGTTGAAGTTTTGTAGGTGGAATTCTTTCCCATTTTTGCTTGATGTACAACTTCAGTTGCTCAACAGACCGGGGTCTCTATTGTCATATTTTGCGCTTCATAATGCGCCACACATTTTCAATGGGAGACAGGTCTGGACTGCAGGCAGGCCAGTCTAGTACCC
>JAOUQY010000051.1:16905579-16922856 GCA_028566355.1 Doras micropoeus
ATGGGGGTGGATCAGTGATGGTTTGGGCTGCCATATCATGGCATTCCCTTGGCCCAATGCTTGTGCTAGATGGGCGCATCACTGCCAAGGACTACTGAACCATTCTGGAGGACCGTGGATCAGGATGACAATGCACCAGTACACATAGCAAGACTGGTGAAAGATTGGTTTGATGAACATGAAAGTGAAGTTGAACATTGAATGTTATTTATGAAGATAAAATGCATTGGACCACCACCAAACAAAAGTTCCAGCACCATCACCTTGCCCAATGCAGATTTGTGGTTCATCACTGAAAATCACTTTCATCCAGTCACCCACAGCCCATGATTGCTTTTCTTTAGCCCATTGTAACCTTCTTTTCTGTGTAGGTAATAACGATGGCTTTTGGAATTGGCTCTTCTGTATGTAAATCCCATTTCTTTTAGGTGATTTCTTACAGTTCAGTCACAGACATTGACTCCAGTTTCCACCCACTTGTTTCTCATTTCTTTTTTTTATGCATTTTCTGTTTTCAAGAAAATTTGTTTTCTATCTTGATGCTTTGATGTCTTCCTTGGTCTACCAGTATGATTCCCTTTTACAACTTTCCCATTTTGTTTGTACTTGGTCCAGATTTTAGACACAGCTGACTGGGAACAACCAACATCTTTTGCAACATTTTGTGATAATTTACCTTCCTGAAGAAGTTTTATAATCCTTTCCTTTGTTTCAACTGACATCTCACATGTTGGAGCAATGATTCCTGTCAATAAGCTTTGTGCACCAGCTATCCGAGGTATGAGCACTCTTTTTTAACTGAAGACTAATTAGCAGATTTAATCTGATGCAGGTGTTTGTTTTAGAACTGCAAATTACAGAGTTATTCCATAATATTTTCCTCAGAATTGAGTGATTCCATATTATTTTCCTCTATGTGATCTAAAAAAGCTATTGTGACTGACTACAACAATTATATTTCTTTCTTTTTTTGTTGTGTCTTCATGCTAGAAGATTGTACTTTTGAAAAAAGATAGTTTTGTGACATGTCTCTGTGATTTCTTTTTTGCTACAAAGTTAAGAATATCTTCAAAAATGTGGAGGGAAGGCAGGGCAGGAGACACCACTCTCTGGTGGCAAAAAATTAGAAAAACGGGACACAGAGGAACAAACGTGAGCCCGGAATCAAAAGGGAAAAGCAAGGATCAAAAGGGGCAAAGTCCAAAAGGTAACAAAAATGGCAACAAAGTACTTAGATTAATTATCAAGGAGGCAGATGTGAAGTGTTCATAGCGAGAGCTTACTGTTGATCCACGCTGGGGAGTGCAAGCTCCGGGCTGATTTTGCTCATGGCTGGCAGCTTATTCCCCTTTGCCGCATGTTCATGGAAGCTGTAATTTGCCCTTTGTTGTTCCATGTTAGGGCACTTTTGATGCCCTCTCGTGGCCATGGATGTAACAGAGCCCCCACTCCAACTCTGGGGGCGCTCATTCTCTTCTTGGACTTTGTGGTGCGGGCTTGTGTGGGTACCTGGAATGGAAAACCTTAAAAAGGAGTGAGTCTAGGATATCTTTGGCTGCTACCCAGGAGTTCTCTTCAGGGCCATACTCCTCCGAGGCCACCAGGTACTGGATATCTCCTTGGCATTTCCTGAAATTCAGAATATCTTTGACAGTGTATGTATCGATTTCTGACCTGGGTGTGTCCTTGGAGCTAGGGCCTGTCTCTACCTACTGGTCTATGGGACCTGTCTGGGCTGGCTTGAGCTTGCTGATGTGAAATGTGGGGTGAACCTTGCTGTGGCATGGCATCTGGACCCTGTAAGAGATGTCATTAATTTGTTTGACAATGGGAAATGGACCTATGTATGTGGGGCTTAGCTTCTTGACTCCTGTAGGGTTGCTGAAGGCCTTGATAGAGACCCAGACTCAGTCCACTGGCTGGTAGACAGGCATAGCTCTTCTTCTTCTGTCTGCCGCCTTCTTCATTTGGGTGACAGCATGAGATAGCCATTGGTGTTTGAGGGACCCGACTCATTCACATTTCCTAAACCACTTATCGACACTGGGAGTGTCTGTGGGTTCGGCATTCCATGGATATAGTGGGGGCTGGTGACCCAGAGTAACCTCGAAGGGAATTAGGTCAGTGGTAGTGTGCTTTATGGAGTTCTGGGCCCAAGGGAGATAATGTGCCCAGTCTTGAGGTCTTTACAGAGGGAGGAACGTAATCAACTCTTGATTCCCACATTCTGCTTGGCTGTTTGCTTGGGGATGATATCCTGAGGTCAGACTCACTGTGATGCCTAGTTTTGAGCATGAATGTGCTCCAAACATGAGAAGTGAATTGGGCCCCTCTATCACTGACTATGTCCTCTGGTAGGCCAAAGTACCTGAACACATTCTGAAACAGGATTTCAGCAGTTTCCATGGATGTGGGGAGACCTGGCTAAGGGAACAAATCTCACACCCTTACAAAAGTGGTTCAATATGACAAGAATGACTGTCTTGCCCTGTGATTTTGGCAAATCAGTAAGAAAATCAATTGATAAATGGGACTATGGCCTCTCCAGGATGGGCAGAGGCTGTAGCTTACCCGCTGGCAGGGTGCATGGGACTTTGGCCTGGGCACAGGTAGAGCATGATGAGATGAAGTCCTGAACATCATGATTCATGCGAGGCCACCAATACTTGGTTTTTAGGAGCTTGAGGGTGTGTTGAGTGCCAGGGTGTCCTGTACCTGCAGTGACATGCGCCCTGGTGATGAGGGACCCCCGCAGGGATGACGGCATGAACAGCCTATCTGGAGGACACTGGACATTGCCTCTGGTGGGCTGCTGCTCCTGGATCTTTTGGTCGAGCTCCCAGACTATGGCTTGGAGAAACTTGGATTCAGGGATAATAGGTTCAGGCTCTGTGGTCTCAAACTCAGGCTTGTACATACAGGATAGGGCATCTGCTTTACCATTCTTGGACCCGGGTCTGTAAGACAAGACAAAGTTAAACTGTGCAAAGAAGAGTGCCCACCTGGCTTGATGTGGATTCAGACGCCTTGCTGCCTTGATATACTCTAGGTTCTTGTGATCAGTGAATATAGTGATGGGGTGATTGGCACCCTCAACTCCTCTAGGGTGAGTTTGATGGCCAAAATTTTGCAATCCCCAATGTCATAATTTCATTCTGTCGGGGATAGCTTTCTAGAGAAGAAGGCCACTGGATGGAGTTTGGCCAGGTTGCCCTGTCTTTGTGACAGGATTGCCCCCACTCCTTGACTGGAGGCATCACCTCCAAGATAAATGGGAGATTGGAATCTGGCTGTCATAGGATGGGAGCTGTGGTGAATGCCTCTTTCAGGTGCTAGAACCGCTTCCTGGTTCCTGATAAATCACCTATAAAAATTGGTGAAACGTAGGAATTTCCTCAGTTCTCTCACTGTGTTGGGGTGTTTCCATTGCGTGATTGCCTCTACCTTCTGGCAGTTCATGGACACTCCTTCTGGCCCAATATGGTAACCCAATGGGTGGAATTGGCGGTGGAATTGGCGCTTCTCCTTCTTTACGAATAATTGATGCTGGAGTAGGCATTGTAGTATTAGGCAAACCTGCTTGATGTGGGTATCCAAGTCTGGTGAAAAGATCAAAATGTCATCAATGTAGGCCAAGATGCAGTTGCCTAACAAGTCTCTGAAAATTTAATCTATGAAATGCTGAAATACACTTGGGGCTGAGGCTAAACCGTAGGGCATAACTAAATATTCATAGTGACCAGAGGCGGTGCTAAATGCTGTCTTCCACTTGTCTTCCTTTCTAATCCTGATTAGTGTATACATACTTCTTAAATCAAGCTTGGTAAAGACTGTGGGCCCTCGGAGCTGCTCAAGGGCCGAAGGGATGAAAGGAAGTGGATAGGGGTATCGCACCTTGTTCAAACCTCTGTAATCAATACAGGGGCAAAGACTGCGCCCTCTCTTCTCAACAAAGAACACTGCTGAGGCAGGTGATGAGGAGTGCTGGATGTATCCAAGCTTAAGGGCCTCCTGAATGTATTCCTCCATGGCAAGACATTCAGGCAGGGAGAGAGCATAGACTTTGCTTTATGGTGGCACACAACCTGGTAGGAGTTCGATGGCGCAGTTGAAGAGCCAATGGGGGCAGACCCTTGGCCTACTTTTTATCAAAAACTTCTTGGAAATCATGATAAACTGAGGGTACCTGAACTTCAATGTTGGTCTCTGGGCTTTTGACCTGGGTGGTAACTACTGGGCAAGCCTTGGGTTCCAAACAGTTCTCAAAGCAGTAAGTTGACCAGCATGACTGGAGCATCTTTACTCACTGCGTGCTCTCGGGTGTGGGGTTTAGTCCAACCACCGGCGCATGCCATAGTTTGAGGCTTGTTGGGACAGTGATGTACGGCATGACCCACTTCACCACAGTAGATGCATAAATGGAGGGTGGCTTGCTGTTTCCTCTCCTGGGATGACAAGTGCAGGGGACCCAGGGGACCCATGGGGTCTGGGACCGCTATCTGGGCATTAGGGTGAACCCTGGGTTCTGGACCACAGGCGGTCATCCAGCATGATCTCTGTGGTTATGAGTGTTTCCAGCATCATGTTTACATCACAGCAGGCCAACTCTCTTTGGACATCTGTATTTAGGCCTCAGCAAAAAAGGTCTCCAAGGCTGGCTCATTCCAGTCACTTTTGGCTGCCAGTGTCCAGAACTTGAGGGTGTATTCCCTGAAAAACAGTTAGCACCATGGCCATCGGTGGAGTGATCAAACACTTAAAAATAATGTGACGAAGTTCATATAGGAGCATGCTTGCTCCCCTGAGTGATGCCACAAAGCTGTGGACCATTGGAGTGGCTTGCCACTGAGCAAACTGATGACATTGGCCACCTTTTGCTGGCCAGTCAGTCCCTTGTTGAGCGCAAAATAAAGTTTTGGAGGAGGAATCCCTTACACACACCAGGCTTACCACTGTATCGTTCAGGTAATGCACTGGAAGTGTGGCCATTCATTGTGGGAGTTGATGATATTATGGACTCTAGATGATGAAATACCTACATTCCTTGGAATTGCATGTTGGGAAACATTGTTCTTAAATTGTTGGACTGTTTGCTCACGCAGGTGTTTACAAAGTGGTGAACCTCAGACTGAGCATTTTGGGGATGCTCCCTTTATACCCAATCATGACACTCACCTGTTTCCAGTTAACCTGTTCACCTGTGGAATGTTCCAAACAGGTATTTTCTGAGCATTCTTTAACTTTCCCAGTCTTTTGTTGCCCCTGTCCCAACAGTTTTGGAATGTGTTGCAGGCATCAAATACAAAATGAGTGAATATTTGCAAAATAACAATAAAGTTTTGAACATTAAATCTTGTCTTTGTAATGTATTCCATTGGATATGTGTTGAAAAGGATTTGCAAATCATTGTATTCTGTTTTTATTTATGTTTTACAACTATTTTCTTTTACAACAAAATATTTTATTCAGGATTTGCAAATCATTGTATTCTGTTTTTATTTATATTTTACAACTACTGTATTTATGTCCCAACTTCATTGGGGTTGTATTAATTTTCAGTTTTTCATTGCTTACTCTTTTTATTTAGATTTGCTTTCAGTATTTAATGCTTTCATAATTTATTATGATTTCAGTTTGGTTTAGTAAAATGTATCTATTGGTGTTTGCAATTTCATTTGCCCATTTGTTTATTACTTATTTCAGTTGTGAAATTTTATACATATGAAGAACATTTCTGGGGTGGGTTTGCCCGATAACGATTATTCTTAGTGATTTACGAACAACTTTGAGAACGTCGTAACTTTAAGAACCCTAGTTTTTCTAGTGTCTCCCAAAAGTCTTCTTATTCTTCAAAATTACAAACAAGTTCTTTGTTGACCCTGCCTCTGCATCTGTGCTGGAAATGCACCACCAGTCAAAAACTGAACCACCAATTTACAGACATTGTCTCATTATCATACTGCAAAAGTATCATTAGGAAAATAATTATTATAAAAACTAATTACTTGAAATCAAGTGGATTCATATTTAACCAGTGAGCTGCATTATGATGAACTGCCCTGGCCTTGTAGATTACATCATCACCTTAAATGTGGTGTCTGATTTAGAAACAATCATCTTTGCACAACTGTTCATCACACAAACACCATTGTTAGCATTACACTAAGTTACTTATATGTGTAAATGGTTAATCAGTCAATTTGATTAGTTAATTGATAACAAGCTTAGTATGCTACTTTGTAATTTCTTTGCAAAGAATACATGTATTATTTTACTACTACTTCTACACTGAAAAAAGCAATTCATTTAATGATTTGTTTCAATAAAATGATTGGCCAACCAAGGTACTAAAAGGTTTGGGAAATCGATTGAACCATTTAGAGGTTCTATAGAGAACCATTTTGTTTAGAAAAAAGAACCCTGAGGGTTCTTTTAATGGAACCCTCTGAAACAGTTCTATATAGAACCTTTTGAGGGTGCCAAATGTATACAAAGCTTGTTTTTTGTGTGTAGAACTTTCATAGTAGGAGACTGTAACGCGACCCCATTACTCCATGACGCGTGCAGCCGAAGTTAATTTCATACTAGAAACACACTAAGTACATAATTCAAGCTAGTATATGTGATTTTTGTTGGCATAGGCTGTAATGCATGCAGTGCAATTACGTTTTAAAAAATAAATATTAATTTTCATGAATTTGTGTTTGTAAATGTCCTGTTGCCATGTATACAACCAGCTTGTCAGTGAGTTTTTCAATGGAAAATTAACAGCCTCATTTTAAAGGTAGAACTGCATGTGAACTTCAAGTTAAGAAGTTCTTAGTGAGTTACGAGTGAGTCAGAGTTAGTTATGTTATGGAGGGTTTCGGGAAATGCTCATAAAGTTAAGAATGTTCTTAAGTATGAGGTTACAAAGTACTTAGCATTACAAACATTTTGGGAAAAGCACCCCTGATCAGTAAAATGAAGAAGAAAGATTCCAGATTCTGAACAATTTCTGCAAATTTAGGACATTGACCACTGACCTCTGAACAGAAAGGTCAGTGAGTGGTTGATTCTTCTTCTGTCTTTCACTAAAGTGTGTAATCAGATGACACTCAGCTGGATCTGATCTGCTGTTCAGTGGCTTCTGCACAAAAATGTGGAGTTTGAATGCATGTTGTCATTAAAGGAAAAGGACAACACTAAGAAACTCTGAAATATATAGAAATATTTCAAAGATTCTATGTTCACTCAAATTACTTTATATTTGATTATACACTGCCTGGAAAAAAAGGACTCCACCTGGATTTAACTAAGCAAATAGGTAAGAACACCCCTTTGGATAATTACTGCATGGGTGATTATGTTTCAGCTGCCAGCATGTTATTTAACCCTAACTGATGCAGTGAGTAGCTTCTCATTTGTTAAATATCCATGTCGAAAGACACATCCTTTGGTCATGGAAAAGTCATAGTCACGGTCATGGAAAAGTCATGGTCAAATTATTGGCATGCATCAAGCAGAGAACACATCTAAGGAGATTGCTGAAACTAATAAAATTGGATCAAGAACTGTCCAATGTAAGTGGAAGGACAGTGGGGAAATGTCATCTTCGAGGAAGGAATGTGGTTGAAAAAAAATCTTGAATGATTGTGAAATCAAATAGTAGTAGCAGTCACTGCGATCAAGGAGCAGTCATTCATCTTCCTTTCTTGCTTTAATCCCCTGTAACAAGCATTTGCTGTATATCCATCTATAGCCATGTAACCTTCCAGGTTCATCAATTTGTCGGGCGATGAAACCTGTCACTTCTGCTAAGTTGTGTACTGTCTGTGTCTGACTCCATGTGCTTTCAGTATGCGAATTAAGTGTCTCTTGCTTAGAATTATACCATGTCACACTGCAAGTGACTCCAAAATCACCATAATTCATTCCAAAATGAAAATAAAAAGAAACCAATTCGCCACGTTCCATTTTCAGACAAAAGCATATTCTTTGTTTTGGAGCCTTGATGTATATGCTCTCCCTCATAGGCATAACAGATGATCACCTTGCCATGCCTTATGAAGTCGTGGCCACGACTTATCTATTGTTCCCACGCCTTAATAAGTCATGGCTAAGACTTAACTATCTTGTTCCCACACCTTAGTAAGTTGTGACCACAACTTAACTTTCTCATTCTAACATTTTATTAAGTCGTGCCCATGCATTAGGATCTCATTCCCGCAAGTTAATATGGCATTGCCATGCGTTATTTTTATTTTACAGGATATCACTTTAGGAGCTCTTACTAAGGTGATTTGGTGATTTCTGTTTTAAATTTGGCATGGTTGCTTTTTGCTTGCACATCTCATTTCATAGATTAAAGAAGCAGTTCATAATAGTTTAATTGCTGAAAAGGCCTCCAGATTGGGGCTGCAACATTATACATAACATTATTATATAAGGTCATCATGAAACACCTGAATTTTTCTGATCAATTATAATCAGGAGATTGGACTGTGAAACTGTGAAAAGTGGAGACACTCCCAGAAAGGTATAATACTTACATTTTATGCTAAAACTAAATAATTTGTTATTACCTACATATATTTTGTGATCATTTTTGTGAAGGAAAGGGAGCACAGCTGCAATGATGAAATACAGTCTATGTGTGGATCAGAGGGCAAGCATGAACCAACAGGGCTTATTCACCATTTGTCCTCATAAGATTCTAACCAAAGGATAGAACCACATGGGATATTAAACATGGTGCACAGAGACCAAGACAAACTTGTTTTTTGCAGTGTCCAGAAGCAAAACAGGACACGTCATATGCAATTATAAGACATTGCACATCTATGCATTAATGTTTTAAAAAGAAATATATATGCCAGATTGTTTTGCTGCCACAGTTTACTGTATACTATATGTCTGTATTTATAGTATATATAACTGTTTTCTCTGAAAATGATTCCAGGAATTGTTACACTGCAATATTTAGCTTGGTACATGGTTAATTTACATTTTTTCATGCAAATATTTTCCCTAAATTATTAAATAATCTTGAAAACAGTATTATTTCATGTCCATGGGATTATCATTGTACTACATTGAGGTTATATATCAATTACAAAGCAAAATGTTATGATTTTATTTCATGTTATGGTACAGATGACATCTAAAGGCAGTTTAAAGCTTGCAAGGGGCTTTTGACAAAAACTATACAGTACATTAGTACTACATAGTACACTACATATACTATACTGTACATAATTCAAGTAATTGTAAAGCATGACTAATGTAATTGGATGTTGTTAAAATTATTCCATTAAAACATTGTCAACTTTCACCCCAGATGAAATATCTTTACATGTGGTGGCTGTTCTGAATTCTTAGAAATTTGCAATATTGAGATAATGTTGATTCCTGTGCAAAATTTTTCATTTACAAATTTTACATTTACTGGGTTTCATGATTTGGGAGAATGGAGGCCTATTCTATCCATTCCCTATCTTCTTATGTTTTTATTGTCTTCTATTTCAAACCTTACAATCATATATTTAATTATATCTAAGAGGGCTCTTCACTCTCCTATGTGTATACTAATTTGTCTTATGGCAGTTGTTGACCTCTCTTTGCCAATATTTTGTGTGCCAAATATGCTGCTTAGCTTCTTATTTAACTGGAAAGGAATTTCACTTGTGGGCTGTTTGGTGCAAATGTTTTGCATTTATTTTGTTGGCACTTTTCAATCTACTATACTGCTATGGATGGCTCTGGATCGTTTTTTTGCTATATGTAGGCCTCTTTATTACCACAAATACATGGAAATGTCCAATTTTCTGAAGTTTATTATTTTTCCAGTTGTCAGAAATTTGTTCTTTATTACCATAATGGTTTCTTGGGCTGGAAAATTGACTTTTTGTGCAACAAATGAGATAGATCACTGTTTTTGTGAACACATGGCATTGGTTCAGCTAGCATGTGGAGATATTTCTGTTAACAATGCATTAGGCCTTTTGTCTGTTTTTCTTACAATAACTGCTGATTTTATTTTCATTACAATATCATACATAGTAATCCTTTTTTCTATCTTGAGATCTGGCAAGGCCTGCATAAAGGCTGTTAACACCTGCATTACTCATATAATAGTCATGACAGTGAGTCTGACTTTTGCTTTAATTGCCTTTATGTTATACAGAATAAGAAATAACTTTTCTCCCTCCAGCCGTGTCTTCCTGAGTACAATGTATTTGCTTTTTCCAAGCTGTTTTAATCCAATTATATATGGAGTAAGAACCAAAGAAATAAGAGAACAGTTTATAAAATTCATGGACCATGTTAAGGTCTTTCCGAAGTAATCATATAACATATATTGTTTTGCATGTAAATAGTATAATAAGTAAATAGTAAGTTCAATTCTAAAACATCACTGATTTCTTTTATTGAATTTGGTTGCCATTTTTAAAGGGTTAAATGAAATACAATTTCAATAAAGTGAAAAACAACGCTTACTACTGACAGTGAATGCAATTTCATGCACTGGCTGTTGTATGTGGATTGATTATAACACTTTGTGAAGGAAAGGGAAGGGAAGGGAAGGGAAGGGAAGGGAAGGAAAGGGAAGGGAACGGAAGGGAACGGAAGGGAACTCATGTTGTAGTTCTGGGTGACCATGTTGTTACATGGGTAACACCCCCATCCATTAGCTAGATCATGAAACCCACTAGCTTATTGCATGACCAGCTGGTAAGAGCAAATACTATGGTTAAGGTGTTGTTGACCAAATGCATGAAATGTATAGTATTGGTTCTTTGTGTAGGTACTTTATTTATTGAAGTAAATTTTACATAAAGTAATTTGTCTGTATCTGGTAGCTGTTCACAACTCCCAACCTGATTTGTGGCCTACAGAAAATTTCCCTCTTAGACTATAACACACAATGAACATGAAATCTGTCAGGTTTTCAGTCACCATCTTATTGATCACACACATGCATGGACTTAATTTTGAACATTGCATAAATACCCACAGAAACCAACAGTTCTCTGCAAAGTATCTACTGAGCGCATCTTCAATTTATTTCAATTTATTTCTAAAGTGCTTTTAACAATGGCCATTGTCCCAAAGCAACTTTAACACTAGCATGGCCAAAACTACGAAAATATTTGTAAGGCAGCTTGTCCGCTCTGTAGACCACTCCCCTGCTATGAAGGGATTAGTGCCCATTGTCTTGGTAATGACTGACCCCCACATTTATGGTAAGCATATAGTGACCAAATGAGGATGGGTTCCATTCTGACTCTCAAGGTTTCTTTCTCTTATCATCTCTGGGAGTTTTTCGTTGCCACTGTCAAAAAGTTATGTCTGGATTTTATACTTTTTAACATGTTAAAACATGAAGTTTGTTATCAACTGTTCACTGATGGAGTATAAAACTGTTCATAGCAATTACAGTCCATTTGTAAAACAAATTCTGTAAAAATGGTAAAGAACTGGTAGCAGTGTTGCCAGGAAGTTACTCTAAAATTAACAGTATCCTACTGTTCCAGAAATTACTGTGAATATACCATTTTTATGAATACAGGATATAACTGTAATTTAATACTTTTATAGTATTGTCATGCCCACGGCCGCCAGAGGGTGCCCCAGACGCCCTGTGGGAGGACTACAATCCCAGACTACAACTACCACAGGGCTCACCTAATGAGGCATACCTGCTGACGGCCCACTTGTTCACCTTGTTTAGCACATGCTGGGGAGATAAAAGGACTGCTGCAGCCCTCCCCAGCGTGGATCAACGCCAACATCATACTGATCGCCAGGTTTGTCCTTGCTTCTATTCTGCTTAAAAGCCAAAGTTAAGTATTTTCTCACGTTTTTTTGTCACTTTGTACAGTCTGCACTTCATGTTTTGCCACACTGTTTTTTGATTTCCTGTTTTCTCTTTGTGTTTTTCCCCCAGTTCATCCCACCCAGATTGTGGTGTCTTCCTGCTTCATTCCTGCTACATTTTTGGACTGCCTCAGGCTTGACTCTTGTTTATACTCCATGCTCTGTGCTTTCATGTTTTTTTAACTTTCACGTGTTTTATGAACTCTGTCCTTGTCACTTCACTGCTTAAAATAAATACAAATCTGCACATGACTCCGACCTGTGTGGGATCATTACAAGTATAATACTGCTAATGGTTAACAGTTGATTACATTTTTAAGGGCTTGCATAAACTTTCCCGACAGGTATAGGTACACATATTCTTTTCTGTTTGTGAAACTTGCCAAAATGCCCTATCCCATTACAATGAAATGTGAATTAAAATACGAGAACAGTTTGAGTACATCTTGTAAAACATTTCTTGATTTATTGTATATGAAGTTTAAACCATTTGCAAATTTGTCACATTTGAAAATACAATTTCAACAAAGGAAACCATTTAGGTATGAGAACTTACAGCAGGTATGTCCAGTCTTAACCACTGAGGGCCAGTGTGACTGCTGTAAACCTGCAGGCACACCAGCCCTCTGTGTTACATCAGCGGCCACTAGGGGCCGCCCTATTGTCACCACGACCCTTACGCCGTGCACGAGGTGATGTTTTTTTCCTGCAGGGTGCTCAGTCAGACTGAACACACCTGACTCTTATTTTGGGAGGAAGTCTCCCATTGGCTGTTCCTCCCTATTTAGGGAGCCATTTGACTAATGTCCTTGAAAAGATTTAGTCTCTTTATTCTTTCTAGTTCACGTTCTGATTGTTTGGGTGTCTCACGCTTTTTGTTTTTCTCTTTTCTTCAGAGTTCGGGCCAGAGTGCTGGAGCTGCATTCCCGTTTTCAAGGACTTTTATTCTTCCTCAGTTTGAGTTGCCTCCTTTTGTGTTTTATTTCGCTCCCCACTCTCTTCCCCTTGTTTTCGGTTTGTTCACTTAATTCCACTTTCTGTAAATAAATCTGCAATTGCTTCCACACGGCTTGTTCAGTCTGATCCCTAACAGATTGACCCACCTAAGAAAATGGAAGCAGCGGACATCCACTTACCGCAGCAGGAGCTCATGCACAGAGCACAGTGACTTCAGGAAGCACACACTTGTATCCAGGAGCTGGAAGCGTGCGCAGCTCAACAAACCTCCGCCAACCCTTTGTGCTGCCTGAACACTACAGTGGAAACCCAGCCCAACCCAGCCCAGCCCCGGCTTCCTATTGCAGTGTGAACTTTTCTTTACTGCCCAGGGCAGACTTAATGACGAACAGAAGGTCGCCTGGTGATTAGCATGCTAAGTGGCAAGGCTCTGGAATGGGCTACAGCAGTCCGGACTAATGCAGGTGAGCAGTTTCACTCCTATTCTAACTTTATCATTCAGTTTAAAAGCATTTTTTCCAACTCGGTGAGTCGATCTCCCTCACTTTCCCATGCTGACTTCACTATAGTAGTTCAGATAAGCTACCTAAGTGAAACCTTCTCTCTTCCAGCCCTCATAGATTCGGGAGCAGCAGGGAGCTTTATTGACCAGGCCATGCTGACGGCACTCGGCATCCCCATGGTGGAGCTTCAACACTGACTGCAGTTAAAAGCCATCGATGGGGGACCCATCAGCAGCGGCTGCATCACACACTGCACACCCCGCCTTACCCTCACAGTTGGTGTCCTTCACCAGGAAGAGATTTAACTGCTAGTCACTAGCTCCCCTAATTACCCTGTTGTCCTGGGCCTGCCATGGATGAGCCGCCATGACCCACTGATCTCCTGGAGTGCACGGGAGATTCAAGCCTGGTCCAGTTACTGTTTTAAGCACTGCCTCTGCTCCTGTCTCGTGCCTCTATGCACAACCATGATCGAGAATCCACCCACTGACTCCACAGTCGCTATCCCCAAATGTTATACGCCATTCAAGGAAGTATTCAGCCGGAAAAGGGCCGAGGGTTTGCCCCCGTACCGCGGGGACCCCAGTTTACTTCACAGTCCTTTCCCAGCGACACGGCAAACCAGCCAAAATGCACCCAGTGGCCTTTTTTTCGTGCAAGATGTCACCAGCTGAACGCAACTATGATATGGGGGACTGTGAACTCCTGGCCGTCAAGCTGGCTCTGGAGGAATGGAGGCATTGGCTGGAAGGAGCCAACCACCCAGTCCACATCTATATGGATCACAAGAACCTGGAATACTTAAAGGCTGCCTGATGCCTCAATTCCAGACAAGCCCGGAGGTTTGATTTCGTTCTGTCATATCGCCCAGGGTCGAAAAATGGCAAAGCAGACACTTTATCACGAGTTCATGACAAAGAAACTGACTATGTAACACAAACTGTTATTCCTCCTCAGAGATTCCTCCATAGGCTCACCTGGGATGTGGATGAACTCATCCGATCCAAACAGTCATCACCCGGCGCCAGCCAATGTCCTCCTGGCCTGCTGTTCGTCCCTCCAGCACTGCGAACTCACCTCATCACCTGGGCTCATGTGGCGTCTGGAGTAGGACACCCAGGTACCCGACGGACACTGGCCCTCCTGGCCGGCAAGTACTGGTGGGTGAACATGGGGAAGGATGTCAATGATTTTGTGAACTCATGCTCTGTTTGCGCCCAGGTCAAAGTCCCCAGGTCCTTGCCGGTGGGCAAACTCGTGCCTCTCCCCATCCCAGAGCGGCCTTGGTCTCACATCGCACTCGACTTTGTGACCGATCTACCGCCCGTTCAAGGTTACACCATCATCCTGGTAGTCGTAGATCGGTTCTCGAAGTCAGTGCGATTCATTCCCCTGCCTAGTTTGCCCACTGCCCTAGACACCATGGAGGTCCTGTTCGACCATGTGTTCTGGTATTTTGGGATCCCGGAGGACATCGTCAGCGACCGGGGACCCCAGTTTACTTCACGGGTTTGGACCAATTTCATGACTAAACTCGGTCACGGTGAGCCTCACCTCGGGATACCATCCCCAAGCCAATGGACAAGCTGAAAGGACAAATCAAGAACTGGTCAAATTCTTGAGGATGTTTTGCCATCAGTGTCCTCAAGATTGGGTAAGGTATTTGCCTTGGGTGGAGTACACCCAGAACTCGTTAAAACATTCAGCCACTAATCTTACCCCCTTTCAGTGCGTCCTAGGCTACGAACCTCCACTGTATCCATGGGATGCGTCCACCACGGATACCCCAGCCATCGACGCTTGGTTCAAGAAGTGTGAACGAGTCTGGGCCCTCACCAACCAGAACCTGGAGAAAGCCATCCGGCAGATGAAACGTTATGCTGACCGACGTCGGGGAGAGATGCCACACTACCGACCGGGCGACAAGGTATGGGTGTCCACCAAGACACTCCCCCCATGGATTGGTAAGAAGAAGCTGGCTCCCTGCTACTGGGGACCTTTTACCAATGTTAAGTTGTTAAGCAAGTCAATGAAGTTATGTACCGGGTGCAACTTCCCCAGCATTCACCCTGCCTTTCAAGTCAGCCAGCTAAAACCTGTCAGACCGGGCCCCCTTAGTGACACAGGGGAGGGATCCAGAACCCCAGTGGAGGTTGAGGGTGAGGCCAACTACACGGTCCAAGACATACTCAACTCCAGGTGCCGAAGAGGCACCATCGAATACCTCGTGGCTTGAGAGGGGTATGGCGCAGAGGAGAACAGCTGGGTCATGGCGAGGGGCATTCTTGACCCCCTGTTGAAAGCGGTTTTCCACCAACGCTTCCCTAACAAACCAGCTCCTCGCAGGCCTGGCAGGCCCAGTAGAAAAGGAGAAAGGGGCTCCCGGAGTTAGCCCCTTGGAGGGGGGCTCTGTTACATCGGCGGCCACTAGGGGCCGCCCTATTGTCACCACGACTCTTACGCCGTGCACATTCCCCGCAGGGTGCTCAGTCAGATTGAACACACCTGACTCACACCTGACACCTGACTTATTTTGGGAGGAAGTCTCCCATCGTTAATTTTCTTCACAATAGGAAAGGGACCAATATACCTGGGGCTTAACTTTCCAATACTCATGGGAGGCTGGAAGGCTTTGAACAAGACCCATACTCAGTTGCCTGGCTGGTAGTTGGGCATGGGGCCTCGTCTCTTGTCCGCCACGTTCTTCATCTGAGCAATGGCTCTGGAAAGCTGCTGGTAGATGTGGGTCAAGATGCTTTCATTCCTCTTAAACCATGCATCGACAGTGGGGCTCTCTGAGGGCGATGCGTTCCATGGATACAATGGTGGCTGGTGACCCAGGATCATCTCAAACAGAGTGAGACCAGAGGAGGTATTGGCATATTTGGCCCAGGGGAGGTAGCAAACCCACTCTTGTGGCTGGTGCTGGCAATAGAGTCTCAGAAACTTAGTTAATTCTTGGTTAACCAGCTCAGCTTGTTGGCTTGTGGGTGGAACCTTGAGGTTAAGCTCACTGTGATGCCCAGCTTGTCCATGAATGCAGTCCAGACCCTGGAAATGAACTGGGGCCCTTGGTCATTGACTATATCCTCTGGCAGACCGTAGAACTGGAAGACCTGCTGGAAGAGAGCCTCCGCTATCTCCATGGCTGTGGGCAGACCTGGAAGAGGCACAAATCTCACACCCTTCGAGAAGTGATCTACAATAACTAGGATATCGGTTTGACCTTGAGATTTTGGTAAATAAGTTAAAAAGTCTATGGCTATATGCAACCAGGGTCTCTCTGGAATAGGCAATGGATGGAGTTTACCTAAGGGTAGGGTGCATGGTACCTTGGTCTGGGCACAAACCGAGCATGAGGAAATGAAGTATTGTACTTCCTTGGACATGCTAGGCCACCAATACTTAGAGTGGAGTAGCTCCTGGTGCATCTGTTTGTGGGGTGTCCCATCTCTGGCGTGACATGGGCCCAGGTGATGAGGAAGCTGCAGATGGAAAAAGGCACAAAGAGCTTCCCTGGGGGACATTGAATACTCCCCCTGGTGGGCTGGAGCTCACGGATCTTTTGATCCAGCTCCCAAACTATGGTTTGCAGAAATCTGGATTCTGGGATGATGGGCTTAGGTTCCGAGGTGTCTGAGTTGGGCTCATACATTCTGGACAGGGTGTCTGGCTTACTGTTCTTGGAGCCTGGTCTGTAAGAAAGTACAAAATTAAAATGGCAAAAGAAGATTGCCCACCTGGCCTGGCATGGATTAAGGTGGTTCGCTGCTCTGATATATTTGATTTTATGGTCAGTGATTGCGAGCAGCTCCCTGTCTCCAACATCATAATTTTGTTTGGTAGGGGAGAGCTTCCTCAAGAAGTCTGAAAAGCAGATGGACTACAGTTTCTGTCTGTAAAACTACAAAGTGCACCTTTATGGTCAGTGGAGCTGATAAAATGGACAAAGAGTATA
>JAOUQY010000051.1:16940701-16950860 GCA_028566355.1 Doras micropoeus
CTAATTATGATTTATTACCAAAGAGGCCTCAAGAAGTTTCCTGTGTATTTCTGAAGGAGAGAAACTCAGATACTACAATGCTGCAAGCTCTAAGACCATAGAGCAAGTTGAATGGGGAGAACCCCGTGGAGGCTTGTGGGACCTCAAGGACTGTGAACAATAGGGGCTCACTTATCCCAATTTTTACCATCCTCATGAACAAACTTACAAATCCTGTTTTTGAGTGTTATATTAAATCACATTTCTGGATGATAAATGCTGTTACAAATTCATTTAATACCCAACAGTTCATACAGCTTGGGATGTGTGTGTGACAACCATTGTGCCCTGATCCATCAGGATCTCTTTCGGGATTCCAACCTGGGAGACAACACTGAAGAGTGCTGCCGCAACACTGCATGCTGAGATGTTGGAATGAGGTGTGGCTCCTGCTTGACTGGAAGGGAAACTTGCACCTTCACTGGCCCCTTATGGATAAGATTGGATGACCCTGCCCTAGAGTCATGGCCCTAAATTGGCTGTGAAGTTTCATCAAAATTGAATGGTGTTTATCAATTGAAGCCATTTATGCAAAATATGTGCTTATCTGGAAGGGTTAATTTTCATATGGTGGCCATATTGTTTTGCAATGTCATAATTTTTTTGGTATTTGAGATTCAGACACCAAGATTGTGGTGATTGGGTGAAAATCTTAGGACTAGTTTGCAAAAGTGTGTTTTGAATATTATGCAAATTAGCAAAAATCTCAGTGGTGGAGCTTTATGATTCTTAGGCTTTTTTGTTTGGCTTGAGCCAAGGAATTCAGTGGAAGTGGAATTTTGTCTCTACACTATAATTGTGGGAGAAAATCACAAAAATGTAAAATGCTACACTATAGCTACCATGACATGTTGTGATTTAGCAGAGAAGAAGAAGAAGAAGAAAAAAATGAAGAAGAAGAAAAATCTGAGCAATTACAATAGGGTTCCAAGCAGTGTGCTTGAGCACTAATAAATACTTCTTACCAGCACACAGCAGAAGGGTTTCTTAGAAAACACCACACATCACCCCTTGAGAGGGATGGGCTACAACAACTGACACTGGTTTCCACACCTGTCAGCCACATGCTTGTAGCATGTGCTGACAGATTCCTATTCATGGTTGACAGGACTGGATCCTAATGTGGTCTAATGTACTCTTGATGTCTGTTCTGTTGTTGTAGCCCATCCAATTTGCAATATGCAATCATTACAAATTTTATGTAGATATACAAACAAAATAAGCCAAGACTAATAATCCAAAATATTACCTATCTGAAACAGGAATGGAATTAGGATTTTTAGTGAGTGCTTTTTTTCTGTTTACATGATACAATTACATTACTCAAAAACTCAAAATTACCAAGCCCTTTTGGTGTAAAATGACATAATTTCCCATATTTATGTGCAGAAGATAAATTCTTATTTCTTCCTGCAATGAGAAATGTTCTTTTTTAAATAATAACCAAGTGTCTTCTCGTTTCATATTTTACAAATACAAAATACAGTATTCACTCTATCCACTATACTTTTGAGCTTAATATGACATGTGCAATACTTAATGCCATAGGGGAAACTGTTGCTTAGTTTTCCATAGAGAACTTTCTGACAGCTAAAGGCAAGCTATATAAACTAGTTTCTGGTAAACAGTTCAGAAAACTGTCAAGCTTATGACAGCGAGGTTTTAATTAAGTCAAGGTATGTTGTTATAGTATTTCTTAATACTGTCTTTATAGAGATTTTTAAGTATAATACATTTAGTGGAATGCAACTGTCTTGACAATGCTGTTCCATAATGCCTACTTTATGTCTTTTTTTTTACAGAATCTGTAAATATGCTCAATTTTAATATAACTTTATTTTTTTTGGCTTATGGACCTTCTGGACCTCTCAATTATGCCATATTCCTTGCCAGTTTGTTTACTTATCTTGCAACACTTTTTGCAAATTTATTTTTGATGCTGGTGATTTACCTTGATACAAGTCTTCACAAACCTATGTACACATTTCTATTCAATCTGGCATTGAATGGACTTATTGGGAGCTCAGCAGTCCTCCCTAACATCATGATCAACCTTCTTGATAATATGAAATTCATCTCCATTGGCAGCTGTCTGTTTCAAGTATTCTGTGTCAATATTTATGGAGCATGTGCATATTTAATATTAATGGTGATGGCATATGATAGATATGTTGCTATTTGTAAACCACTGCAGTATCACAACATAATGACAGCAACTAAAGTTAGGTTGCTTCTAGGTATTGCCTATATTTTTCCAATTTGCTTTTTAGGTATGCAAATATACCTTACTTCAGAGATGCCTTTGTGTAGGTACAATATAAGCAAGTTGTTTTGTGACAACTTGGCAGTTGTCAGCCTCTCCTGTGTTAAGAGTATAATCGGAGACCTATATGGTTTGGCTTTGGTAGTTATCTTTGTTGTTTTTCCTTTGTTATTTGTGGTTATGTCATATGTTAAAATATTACTTGTTAGTTTGAAAGCATCAGCAAATGCCAAAAAAAAGGCTTTAAAAACATGTCTTCCACATTTAATCACATTTATTAATTTTTCATCTGCTACGCTTTTCTCTGTAGTATATAATAGATTAAATAATAATCTTCCAAAAGAAATTAATGTTTTCATATCTGTACATTTTATTTTAATCCCACCTCTCCTGCATCCAATTATATATGGAATAAAAACTAAAAAGATTAGTCAAAGTTTCATAAAGCTTATTCATAAAAGAGTTTTTGCAATGGAATTTCATTTTCAATCAGTAAAGATTACTTAAAAGCCTGTATTTTGTTGTTCATAATATAAGTTCTATTTTGATATTTTATATGGTTACTGTGCTGGTCAAACATAGTATAATTCTGAATATATAGTTAATATAGATGATATGATTTTGGTGTCTTTGGAGTTGGGGTCAGTATTACAGTAAATGTGTGTCTGTATGTGTGTGTCTGAGAGAAAGAGAAGGATGGCAAGTATGATATGAAGCTGGATGACATCCATATTTCTCTAATACAAATTAGTTGGAAATACCTGCCTTAAAATGCATTATGTGCCAATAATTGCAGCTTTCTGTCTTATGCTAGACAACAATATGAACAATAATAAAGAATACCATATTTTATTTTGACAAATGAGTCAGTATAAATGTCTGCTTAGAACTCATACTGTAAACTGCTTATAACTATTCTAAAATACATGCAGAAATTAACTGAATGTAAAGAATACTTGTGTGTATAAATCTTTTGAAAATCGCTCTGATTTACATTATATAATTATATTTAAAAACCCAACATAAACTAGATTTTTGTTTGTGTTTGTGTTTTTTGTTTAGGTAAGAAATTAAATGTTAGTTCATTGAATAATGAAATTGTGAGTTTTGTGATTTTATGTAATTATTAATTTGATATGTATGTGTATGGGAATCCAACTGAGATTGAAACTATGTTACAAAGTGGGCTTGCATATTACCATAAAACAGGCAACACAATTATTAATAGTCCTATATTAATAGTCCTATTTTGTTAAGAAAATATATTGGATGATTGTCAACACTGCAGCGACACTGACTTGGTGGTCTTGCTCAGCAGGGTTTTGGTCTGTTACTCTAAAGCTGCTTTGTAGACAATGTATACTGTATAAATACATTTGAATTGAATTGAATTGAATTGAACATGGTGGTAGTGTGTTTGTGTGTTGTGCTGGTAGGATTGCACTACAGGGCTGCTGAAGTTTTTAACCACTGTGCCCACTCACTCACTTCACTCTATTAGACATACAGGGGTTAGACAATGAAATTGAAACGCCTGTCATTTTAGGCCACAATAATTTATTAGTATGGTGTAGGGCCTCCTTTTGCGGCCTACCTAGTTTCTCCACCATGTAGCTCATCTGTTGCTGCACAGTTTGTGTTAGTCATCCTCTAGTCCTTCATCAGTGGTCACAGGATGCTACTCACAGGTCTCTATCGGCTGGATATTTTTGGTTGGTGGACTATTCTCAGTCCAGCAGTAACACTGATGGGTTTTAAAAAATCTAGCAGCACTGCTGTGTTTGATTCAATCCTACCAGCACAACATACAAACACACCACCACTACATGCAGTGCTGACAATCATCCATCACCCAAATAACACCTGCTCTGTGGTGGTCCTGTGGGGGTCCTGACCACTATATAACAGTATAACGGGGGTTAACAAAGTCTGCAGAAAATAGATGAACTACAGTCCATATGTGTAAAACTACAAAGTGCATCTGTATGGTCAGTGGAGCTGATAACATGGACAAAGAGTGTAGATACAAGGAGGTGGTTTTAATGTTATGGCTGAATTGTGTATATGCACTGGAGAGAATAGCATAATGATAAATAAAATCAAAATCATTTAATTTTTAATTAAAAACCAAAATACCAAATCCTACTTGAAATTTGGAACATTTTCATGTGATCCTAAAAAGATGCTCTCAAGGACACGCTCTAATCATTTCTGATACCAAAATAGCCATGGTAGAATTTCTACAAGATTTTGGAGTGTGTCTGTGGGAATTATTGCCCATTCATCCAGAGCATTTGTGAGGTCAGACACTGATGAAGGACAAGAGGGCCTGGCTTGTAATCTCTGTTCTAGTTCATCCCTTGGATCTTTAATGGGCTTGAGATCAGTGCTCTGTGCAGGCCAGTCAAGTTTTTCTACACGAACCTCACCCAACCATGCCTTGATTTGTGCACTGGGGCACAGATACACTCCAAAATCTTGTAGAAATCCTTCTCAGAATAGTGGAAGGTGTTTTAGCTGCAAAGGGGGGACCAACTCCATATTAATGCCTATTTATGCAGAATGGAATGTCATAAAAGCTCCTGTAGGTCTAATGTGTAGGTGTCTGAATACTGAATCCATATGGTGCATGTAGTAATTAGAGCAAACCCTTGCATATTATGAATGTCAGCTTGATGCTGAGGAGCAGTGAGACAGAGACAACTAGGTTATCAGGGATCAATACAGCTATGTACAATAAATCAAAATGAATAAAGTAGCTTACATTTTTGGCATACAACAATTTTTGACATTCAATTATTTAATTTAATACTATGTGCTAAATCAAAAGATCACTGTGCAGAAAAGCTCCTTTCATAGTAGTTATCCCAGTTTGCTGTTGCTTGGCTGGTTGGGAGATATCCAATTAATGGACTCTAAGATGGGGGCTATGTCCATGCAACTACATCACTCTTGTTTGGTAACTCATACTACCCTGTGTCAAAATTCTAAACTATCACTATTCTTCTGCTTTCTACAACAAAACAATTTATTTAAAACTTGATTGAGTCTTATTAATTACTGTGACGAACACCCTCATCCATAAATAGAAGTATGATATGAAAAGATAATGCAAACCTTACACAAATGTTAAATCTAATCCATTTCAGTCCATTTCAAACCCCAAATATTTTGATTCAAGTATTATACTCAACAAGGACACATATTGCCAAAAGTATTCGCTCACCTGACTTCACACACATATGAACTTGAGTGACATCCTGTTTTTAATCTACAGGGTTTAATATGATGTTGGCCCACCCTTTGCAGCTATAACAGCTTCAACTCTTCTGGGAAGGATTTCCACAAGGTTTAGGAGTGTGTTTATGGGAATCCAGAAGTGCATTTGTGAGGTCAGACACTGATGTTGGACGAGAAGGCCTGGGTCTGCTCTAATTCATCCCAAAGTTCTATTGGGTTGAGGTCAAGACTCAGTCAAGGCCAGTCAAGTTCTTCCACACCAAACTCACTCATTTATGTCTTTATGGACCTTGCTTTGTGCACTGGTGCTCAGTCATGTAGAAACAGGAAGGGGCCATCCCCAAACTGTTCCCACAACATTGGGAGCATGAAATTGTCCAAAATCTTTTGGTTTGCTGAAGCATTAAGAGTTCCTTTCACTGGAACAAGGGGCTGGTCCCAGCTCCTGAAAAACAACCCCACACCATAATCCCCCATCCACCAAACTTTAAACTTGGCACAATGCAGTCAGACAAGTACTGTTCTCCTGGCAACCGCCAAACCCAGACTCATCCATCAGATTGCCAGATGGAGAAGTGTGATTTGTCAAAGTGAGAACTCGTGAGAACATGTCTCCACTGCTCTAGAATCCAGTGGCAGCGTGCTTTACACCAATGCATCTGACACTTTGCATTGGGCTTGGTGATGTAAGGCTTGGATGCAGCTGCTCGGCCATGGACACCAATTCCGTGAAGCTCTTCATGTACTGTTCATGAGCTAATCTGAAGGCCATATGAAGTTTGGAGGTCTGTCTTAATTGACTCTGCAGAAAGTTGGTGACCTCTGTGCACTATGCACCTCAGCATCCGCTGACTCTGTTCTGTAATTTTATGTGGCCTACCACTTTGTGGCTGAGTTGCTCTCTTTGCCAATCGTTTCCACTATGTTATAATACCACTGACAGTTGACCATGGAATATTTAGTTGCGTGGAAATTTGACAACTTTGACTTGGTGCACAGGTGGCATCCTATCATGGTACCACGCTGGAATTCACTGAGCTCCTGAGAGTGACACATTCTTTCACAAATGTTTGTAGAAGCAGTCTGCATGCCTAGGTGCTTAATTTTATACATGGAAGTGATTGGAACACCTGAATTCAATTATTTGGATGGGTGAGTAAATACTTTTGGCAATATAGTGTAGTGTCATTGAATTTGAAGTACAACAGCACTCCCTTGGGGTTGAATTTCCAGGTGCTAAATTTGTGTGTTTGAGTGAGTTTGTGAGTAAGTGAGTTAGAATCCAGCTCCATGTGCTGCTTCAGATCTAAATATGGAATGTTAAAAATTGGTCTATAATTGTTACAACTGAGGAATCAAGTGTAGCGGGATTTGTGAAAATGGAGCTTAGATATTACTTTTGTTTTACCTTAAAAAATGGGGGCACCACCTGTGTTTATTAAGTTGGAAAATCAGGGAAAATCAACTGAGTTACCTCTTATCAGTCTTGTCCTGATATCGAGAGATCACAGCTTATTTGGACCACAGAATGTACAAAGACACACACAAGAATCACTAACTGATAATTAAATGGGAATTTATTAATGTATTCAGGATAACGATATGATAACTACAGTGAGTATAGATATATATGACTACAAACGACTAATAACTAGCTTCTAAACTGGGTATTAGGAGCTAGGATAATAAAGATAGGTGAAATTTATGGGGGAAGCAGTGTAATCTAAATTGAGAACCTATAGCGAGCCTAAACTGCAAAAAGGGAAGAAAATTTCCCCCCCCCAAAAAAATGGGGATTTAAATGGTCAGGAGATCACGTTGCCGGAGCTTTTGAGTCGAAGCCCACTTGCCTGTTCGAAGACTTGGATGCAGTCTGATGAAGTGTATGCGACCTGAGGAGTGGTTCTGTTCTGAACGTCGCCGGAGATCTTGCTTCTGTGCATGACACGAGCTTGTGGAGGAACCTGGAGTTCGCAGTTGTCGATCTCAGACACCGGACCGGGACCGTAGCATCAGTCGGTGGCTCTTGTAGAGGTGGCTTCACTCTGGAGCACGTAGCGAGGCTGGAGTGGAGGTTCGGAGTCTCAATTCACGATCAGCAGAGAACTTTCTTGCCGTGGCCATCAGCGAAGAAAGAAATTAGTATTGTAAACTGAGTAAACGGCTGCAACTTAAGACGAAGGCTTTCTTGCAGATCTCCTCCAGACAAAGTCTACAAAAAGGTCTTAGCTTGGAGAGGTGAGGGACTCTAACAGAGACCCAAAAAAATTATGGTTCTTTTCAAGCAGACCGGAGAAGCAAAATCGCAACTCCGCAAAACTGCCGAATTCTGAGCTACTGTTTCTGATTTGCATAGGAGTTTTTAAAGATTGGCGCGAGGGTGGAGTTAAGGTGGATTTAGGGCCGAATTGAGTGACAAGGCAGAAGAATCAGCCAATCTACTTGGTTCCTTTGGACTCAATGTCAGGAGAGAGGTGGGGCTTTGTCTCAGACAAAGGACGAGAGAAAAAACTAATTTTAAAAAAATGCTAATTTCCCCCATAAACTTCTGTTCTCTTATTTAATTAATTGAAAAGAAAAATGCTTTAAAGGTTGAAATAATCATTAGAGAGAACAGATAAAAGAATCACATTTATGACATTTTCTTAAGCTCTGTGGGTATCTTGTGTATATTCACTTACAATTATTCTATAAATTTTTTTTTTTGGCTCTTAATTCTGTGCGCCAGAATATCTATCTATATGTAGACATGTATGTCTGTTTACATGTAAATAGATACCCAAATATATTGTTTTCCATGAGAAGCCTAAAACAGTCATTGTTACGAGTCAGTCCCTTCATTCATTAACGTAATTATGCATTGATAATTCTGAGACTATTTCACAGCATGTAGTGTCTTGTGGTTACAACAAAGATTTTAAACATTATTTTTATCTAAAGAACATCTAGTCAAAGAAACAACACATACAAACAGATATAACTGGGTATAGTAACAACACATCATTAATTCTACATGAACTTTTGATTATATGAAACTCATGAATTTCATTACTTTATGTAGGCAAGAGAAAGAGCAATCAATATAGGGACACAAAGAACTGTGAGTAACGCGAGCTCAGAGTAGTCCAGAGGTCCGTTTTCTTAGCCATTGATTCCATGCCTCCCATATTTCTGAAAGAGAAAAAGTTTAATTCCGTAACAAGTTTTTTTTTATTTATATATCCGTTCCTGATCATTCTGTGGCAGTTTTCACCAGAAGAGGGTGCTGTTGGTCTTTCATAGAGTATCCTTCAAGTAACCTTTGTCCTCTTGATTTTATGGCTGGGGTCTGTTTATTGATAAGACACACTTAGAGGTAGACTCAGAGGCGCCTCGGCAATAATTCTGATAAACTTTGACTTCAAGTTGTAAACTTTTTGCTTAGTTTGTAATGTCATCAGATAACATGCCAGGTGGTGTTTGGCCGATCCAGGGTGTCAGCCGTGAGGTCAGGGTATGGTAGGTCTATGTGAGTGTATGTGTATATGTGTGCGTAGATCCTTCTTTGTGTGTGTGTGTGTCACTTTTTGAAGAAAGCAGGAAAGAAGGTTATGCTTCTTCAATGACGCTCTTACAATTGGTGTTTTAAATGTGTCAGGAAAAGTGCCCACAACATTTTATAATATCTAAAATACTTTGACAAAGACTGAAAAAAATGTAAACATGCTCTTGGAATGTGAACTGAGAATGAAAATATAAAAGACAAATATAGACAAATATAGGAAAGACAAATATAAAATAAAAAAGTAAGAAAAAAAAGATTAATCTAGACTTGAATTAAAAGAGCACAGAACAAAAACCAAATAGAAAGTACCAGAGTTGGGCATATGAATGAACACGTGTTACCAACTTACTCTCATCTGCGATGAAATAATGGAGGGAGATTCAAAGGTCCCACGTGGAGTGACGATGCACATGCTGCGGCGCGAGGGTCCGACACACTTTCAGCACTCAGCCTTGTTGGCCTGTGGCTTCACGGGCCACGAGGCAGATCCGCCCAGTCTGGAATGATGGAGAACTTTACATGTTTTCGTTGGCTTTGTACACAAAGAGGAGACAGATGAGGGTACACAGATGTTCTTTATGTGTATTGATGCAGATTTGATTTCTGTCCGTGATCCTACACTGTATGCGCAGAAAGAATTGAGACATCAAAGACGCTGGCAAGGCCCATTTGTTTTCAGGATTCCAAGATGGCAGATAGAGTAACCTAGGTAATGATGATTCGCCAGTGTATTAAACACACGGTGAAAACAAATGCACAAAATGTTTAATGACAAAAACAAAACGATAAACAAAACATTGTGGTTAAAGGGGACAGCCGTAGGGGCTATCACCCTCTGGCTTTCTCTCCATCTGGATCCAGCTACCTGCCCAGGAATGTGTGTGTGTCTGTGTGTGTGTGTGTGTGTGTGTGTGTGTGTGTGTGTGTGTACTTTTTAAAAGACACTCTTTGAGGGGCATGGTTTAAAGTTTGGAGCAGACATGCTTCATTCATCTTCATTCACTCATTTTGAATTTGATGCCTGCAACACATTCCAAAACAGTTGGGACAGGGGCAACAAAAGACTGGGAAAG
>JAOUQY010000051.1:16972475-16982908 GCA_028566355.1 Doras micropoeus
CTGTGGAATGTTCCAAACAGGTGTTTTTTGAGCATTCCTCAACTTTCCCAGTCTTTTGCTGCCCCTGTCCCAACTGTTTTGGAATGTGCTGCAGGCATCAAAAAAACAATAAACAAAACAAAAAAAACAATAATGTTCAATTTAAATAAATGTTCATTTAATTGAACATTAAATGTCTTGTCTTTGTAGTGTATTCAATCGAATATGGGTTGAAAAGGATTTGCAAATCATCGTATTCTGTTTTTATTTATGTTTTTCTCAATGTCATGACTTCATTGGAATTGGGGTTGTAATTTTTTGAGATGCACTAGTATGTACATGTTGTATATTTTCATCTAAGCAGACTAAATCCGGGGGTGCATCAAGGTACTCTCATAATAATTTCCAGGAAATACCATATCCTATCATACAACAAAAAAGAGGATACATACGCATCTTTTGTCAGGTTGGCTGCTGTCATAACCTGTAGTCACATCTCTGATGTGTGTAATGCTGTATCCAGCACACTTCTTTGGGTAAATGCCTTCACCTTCAAAGTTGCGCAAACGATAAAATATTCTCTTGACAGTTGGGGGATCATTGCATATGACATAAGAAGTTCTTGAAATGTGGTAGCCATAACTGGAGCAAAAACAGTACAAAAAGTGGTCATGACACATACAGCCACATAAGCAACTTTTGCAAAGTTTGCAGCTTGACATACACACAGTAACAATCTCACAAATCTGCCTTAAAGTCTTAAAGAATTCAGTGGCAGATACAGTTTGATTAACAAGCTTGACTGGATAATGCTGATAAATATATGGTAAACTGCATTTTATTTATTCTGCATTGTTTTCTATGGCTCAGCAAATGGGTACATTGAATGCATTAACTCAGCCAAAAAGAATGACTGAAAAATGGAAGACTCACATTTCAAAGATGTTTTGTAGCTGCTGGTTAAGTGTTAATTTTTTGGTATGCAAATACACTGCCATCTCAGCAACAACTACAGCAGCACTAACTCCATCCTTATCAGGAACCATTCTCCCACACAGAAAGCCTGGTGCCAAACACAATCACAACTAAGTAACCACAAATTAAACAGGCTCCAAAACTTCTTGAAAGAACAATTGTGAAGGGATACTGTTGAGGGCAAAAGTTTGCATACAGTTAAGCTAAAGACAGTACCATACATTTCCATACATTAGTGTATACTTTCAAAATAATACTTAGGAGACTATTAATATTTTTATGTATTCTATATTTTGTTTACATTTATTTATTTTATTTCAACAATTATTTACTGTATCAGGTTTTCAGTGGGTCAAAAGTTAGTATTTGATCACACTTCCTTTTAATTGCTTGAATTTAAATCACACACCTTTACACTACTAATTCTTCACCTATGAATTCATATATTTTATGTTTTATAAAACTTTCCTGTCATCAACTAGCCTGTAAAATTAAACTGAGAAGTAAAATTACTGGAAGAAATGTCATTATAGTGTCTAATACTCCAAAGTATAACCTCTGGCAAAAATTATGGAATTACCACACTTATGCACCCAGGATATTCAACCAGACTTTTTTTTACTTCATAGCAAACAAAGATACAAAACAAAAAAATATATGGCACAAAACAGTTTTTGTTTATATGTGCCTGTAGACATTGCACATGCTGGTACTTAAGCCTGCCCCATGCTAAACAATTCATCAGCAGTGAAAATATTTGGATAATATGTTTCACAAAGCCAGAATGAAATATATTATCCAAAAGGTTTTGACTGCTGATGAACTGTTTAGCATGGGGCAGGCTTAAGTACCAGCATTTGCAATGTCTACAGGCACATGTTCTTGCTACAGGTACAGTAAATAATCTCACATTATATACTATATGATGTCTCTGCTTTGCTGAAGCACATGGAATTAGTGACTAGTGGTGTCACTAGATGTCAGTATTGAACTATTAATATGGTTCTTTACCTAGGCATTCATAAAATTGTTTCTATGCTGGAAGCTGGCTCAAAATACCACCAGAATTATAACCCCTCACAAAAATGATGGAATCACCACACTTCGTGGATGTTCACCCTTACTTCACACAAATAACAAAAAAAATCACAGATATGATACAGAACAATATGTGGAATCACTCAAATCAGGAAAGGAAAAAGAAAAAAAATATGGAAACACCTCGTAACTGCATCTCAAAAAAAAAATTTAAATAAATAAATAAATAGATAAAAAAGCACAAGTCTAAGGCCCCAATTACACTTGGCTTTAATATGTGATCACGTCACAAGTGAACAGCTCTAAGGACGTCATTTCACACCTGGCGTCAGACCGTCATGCATCTTGAGTGATCAGATCTCACTTCCCATCTCTATATGCAAATAAAAATGTACATCACTTCCATTTGCAAAGACCAAATGCATTGTTTTTAACTGGAGGGAGGCAGCAATGAACTTCCTGTGCCTAGTCTGTCAGAAATTAAAAGAGTAAGAAAAAGAAAACTAAATAGCCAAAAACAATATCGCACTTCATTATGACATTGTTTGCTTGCTACTTCTGCATATGCAGAGGATGTCAGTTGACTAGGCAGTCTCTCAATGTAGTCCAGGACACATTTGTGTACACACTGCTAAAAGAATGTGGCCATGTCCCAAACCATCTCAGAATGTGATCAAATCTCAATGAGTCTTCAAGTTGATTTAACCAAGTTCACACCTGTACTTGACAGTGACCACTTGCAAACTGATTTCCCAGGACTAGAGATGTCACACAACAATTTTTTTAATCACTTTAATGACTCAATACATTTTATTATTGCGTGTTAATTGCGGTTTTAACACACATTTTGATTTGTACATGCAGGCATCGTAGGGCCATTGCAAATGCTGTTGCCATTTATCACTGGTCTTTTTTTAATTTATTTTAAGAGATGACTGATAATTGATGTCTTTTCATTTATTATTTTTTTTATTTAAAGGGAACTGCACAGTATGTAGGGAACATGGGTATATCACTTCACCAGAAGTTCTGTTGTTCTGCTGCTGCATGATCGGCTGATTCAATTTTACCCCAGAGACCTGGCACCGCAGTGGAAAGGAAGAAGTGTGCATATGTGTTATACGGATCCGTCACCTTTGTCATTTCCATTCTCCATTGATCCTTTCCTTCTTAGCAATGTTTATGATAGCGAATGAGCTAGGAGATCTCAACATTGAACACAAGAGATCAGAGCTCTGCAGGAGAAGTTAAATAACAACTAAAAAATACATCACCCACAGTTCATGGACAATTCTTTCAAAAGTACAGCATACAAAATTAGTCTGAACCGTGTTGTTTGATTTATCATGTTAAATACAGCCGAGTTCTGTCTTGTAGAATACAACCAATGTAATCAAGGCACATCCCCGATGCTGTCCACCTGTTGATGACGTTGCAGGGTGTTTCCAACTAGAGCTGTTTTAGTGACCGAGTTTCCAATGAAGAAACCTTTGGATTATGTACCCTGTGCAGTGTGATTATGTACCCTGTGCAGTGTGTTTGTGTAATTTAACTCATTTTTAATCTGCATTAATTTTTTCTTTATTTTTTTTTAAATTCGCAGTTAATTCTTTAACACGCCAACACATTCGTTAATGTTTTAATTTGACAGCACTACCCAGGACACCCAGGATGTTAATGCCAAGTGTGAATGGGGCCTAAAAGTGCAAATTAGTCTGCAGTTAAGAGAGAATGATTACAGACCTTAATGAGCTGTTGGACATTGGCTAATTGGAAGGAAAAAATGGTCCACAAAAACAGTTGTCAATTAAAAACCAGGACAAGGCTATTCAAGCAAGTTAAAGCAAAATAATAATTTAAATCTCATGCAATTTAATTTGTCTCACCAAAATGATCAAAGCAACTGATATGGGAACCAACTAAAATGCAACAAAGAACTGTAGGCCATAATTTTGCCAGATGCTTTTTCTGTTATGATATTAAATTAGAACATATGTGAAAAACTCCTGTATGACAGATAAAAATCAGACTTCTGATTTTTCTATTGACAGATCTAATGAATCGAATGAATGTTTAAGTGGCTGACAAATTTCTTTTTTATTAAATGGATATGATCACAGTAAAAACACATTTGACTTTACCTGCAACATTAATATTTAATAGTGTCCAATGTGTATTCTTCTAACATTTGACCATGGTGTTGTTTAAAGAATGAGCAAGAAACTGAGAATGAAATGATGTTTCAGGCGGCCAATATGCTTTTAATGTTAAGCAATTTCTTATAAAGAAATTATATGATCAACTGAAATACTATATGCTTCAGGCTTTATGAGTTAGAAAATGCACCTGTCTACTTACCAATGGACTCCTCAAAGGAAAAAATGACCTCCTTCCCTGTTTTAGCTAACTCGTGCATTTTATTTCCAATCCATTTGAAGCCAGGTAGTGTTTCCTGAGATGGTGAAACGTCAAACAGGACAAATGGAACAGGACACAGGCAGCCTTTCAATCGACAAGAGTGCAAAAATTTAATATGAAATATGAATAAAATCTATAATACATATGTTTATTTTGTTTATAATTTCCTCGAATAAATGCGATTCAAGTAAAGTCTGATCTCTCTTATGGCTTTTTACCTTCTTATAACTATGCAAGGTGCTGCAACTTGACTGTTGGAACTGACTGTATACTTATAATTGCAGTTACATAACTAAATATAATTTGAGTTTTTGTCTTACACTAACAGAGAAATAAGTAGTAGTATGCTGAATAATACAATAAAAGAGATTTTGACTAAAGGCTCAAGCACTGTATTGTGCAAGGTTTTAAATTTCCATCAAATATACATACATGAAAGGCAAGATGCATCAGCTCTGGAAGGCATTATCTTATCATATTATACAAGACAAAAAGGGGGTCTTCCATTCTCAGTGACAATCCCCCTTTATAGTTTTCACTAACCTCAAAACAGAAGCCCTCCATCTTTGCCATGGTCTTGAGGATTTTGGAGGAAACTGCTGTGGCCAACATGCACACACACTCAATCTCAGCTGGATCTGTGTGAGTTTCCTTCCAGTTCAATAGCATCCACCAGCCCAGCAGAGCAGCCAGCTCATTCCCAGTAAAAATTTTCCAGCCACATCTGTGCACAAAGAAAATTTATTTATTTATTTGCTTATTTTAGTAATATTAGTATTAATATTAGTAATATTATGGACTCAATAATAACATATTATGAATGCTTCCATGGGTCTTAAAATTAATTGACACTAGTTTGGGACAAGGAAGATTAGGTTAAGTTAGGCAAATAAATCATTTTTGAAAATACTGAAATTTGCATGCAAAATGTGTTTCTGTGTATGTGTAATTAATGCGGAGATTTATATTTCCTTATTTTTGGATATTATACTCTAGCATGACATTAATAAAAATTCAAGCTCTAGAATCAAAGTACACTATTGGGCCACAAGTGTGTGGACACCTGACTACTGTTAGAAGTTAGAAGTACACATTTGTACAGGTTGTCTTTTTAAGTTGTAGCATTCAGCTTCCCAGCATGGGAACTAAGGGGCCCAAACCTGTTCCAGCATGACAATGCCCCTGTACATAGTGTTCATTAAAACATGGTATGCACAACTTGGAGGGAAGAACTTTTGTGGTCTGCACACATCCTTGATCTCAATCCCTAATGAACAACTCTGGGATGAATTGGAGCACCAACTGCACCCCAGGCCTCCTCTCCCTACATCAATCCCTGACTTCACTAATGGTCTTGTGTTTAGGCTTAGCAAATTGAAACACAACAAGAGCACAATTAATGTAACATGGTATATGTAACGATACAGTATGCTCATGATACTGAGTTCACGATTTGATTTTCTCATTATATTTTGAACAAAATTTAAACAAGGAACAGTTCTTTTTTATTTCTGAAGTGTAAAACAATGAACATTTTCTTGTATACATTTTTTGCAGCTTCACCATATCTTAAATAACTGAGTGAAAACATTCATTTTTTTATTTTCGAAGAATAACAATTCAAAATAGTTTTCTAGAGAAAAAAACTTTAACAAAGAATTTTAGTCTCCTTCAAATAAAAAAAAAAGATGATGAGTTTATGCAGGAGGATCTGTAATAATCTCTGTTTAGCCGTGAGCACAGTGGTGGAAGACCCAACAACCGACTGATGAGGTTTACACGGTTTAGTACTGCTTGGGAAGCAAGCTTTAAAGTGTGGGCAAAACACTTTGTGTGTGGTGCTAGTTCAGCCTCTTTCACCACTACCTCCATATTTCAAGCGTTGTCCGTAATGACAGCAATGTTGCGATTAGCTTTTACATTCCCTGACTCCGAAAGAGCAGATTTCCTCGGCTATGTTTAGCCTGGTGTGTCACTCAAAAAGAGGGCAAGTTTGGAAGACGAAGCTCGCCATTTCCCACTCTCCAGTGATCACGTGCTGTTATAGCGACATAGCTCTGGGTAGCCCTTGTAGTCCACCTCTCTGTTGTTAGTGCTACAGTGTCTGCCTCTTTCAAAGTTTGCATCACGTTTGTTTTTGTTTAGAAGTTGAGGTGAATGAGAGCTGTTCAAAAAAATTACATACTATTACTAATGTATGCTATTACATACATTAGAATGCATTATAAACAGAGTGCATGTGATATCATCCAACTCCACGATGCACATCGTCACATGTTTTGCATTGCATTTGCCTTACACCCCTATAACATGGTATACATAATAGTTCACCATACAAAATGTTTTAACAGGCAGCAATCCATGTACCTACAATGGCCAACGCTGCCCTGTAAAATCTATTCTATAGTCAATGACCATGATGTTATACAAGTTACGGGGCTCTACAGACAAACTGGGATGGAAAGACTTGTGGGTTACTCATGAAACCGCCTTTAGGTAACCACCACATTTATTTTTATTTATTATTATTTTGAAAATGGTCCTTTTGTATTACTCTCTAGCCTCTCTAGAGCCTTTTTTGTTAGTTTGTGTTATTTCTCCTCACAGAGTTGCATGTTTTATATTGAATGGCACATTTAGAAAACTAAAGTGATAAACACTCATATTCAAGTTGCAATGATGGTTTCTTTCTTGTGACAGCTTCAAAGTTATTATGTAGGTTATTTCTACAGTTTTTCAGGGAGCCCTTTGGGCCTTTGACTCTGGGCCTCTAGTTAATAAGAGTGCCTTTATGCAGAGGCTCTGGTGTAGGGGCCCCTCCTTGGCCACCTGGGTCAGTGCCCAGCAGGCCCATTTGGCAATCCATCATTTCATCAATGTATAATTGAGATCTTTGATTTATAAGGTTCTGATTTTTTTTTGACAAATGTTTTGACAAACGTTATAAAGGCTATTTACATACAATTTTTTTTTGCCCACTTGGTCTACACTGTGGAACAAATCGTTATGGCTTAATGTCAAAATGAAAGTGACACAGTTTTGTCACTGTGCTTGCACACAGCAACACTGAACATCCCATTTAACCCATCCGTGCAGTGAGACACACTAGTGAATACGCACTAGGGGGCAGTGAACACATTGGGCACGTCAGCCACAGGAATTGAACCCGGGACCTTCTGATCACGGGGCAGACACCCTAACCACAAGACAGCAACTGCCCCCAAATGGTCATATAGAGCCGTATCATTCTGAAGTCTTGATTTTTTTTTTTTTTCAATAATTATGAATCAAATATTAATAGAATTTTCATGCATTTTGTCTAAAGTACTGTATCTATGTAGATATTAATAGACAAAGTTATTTGTATGCTAAAACCAAGAATGACTAACTTGTCACACTGCTCTGCAACAGCCAGGCGATCAGCATCAGGGTCTGTAGCCAGCACAATCCTGGCTCCTTCTCTCTCAGCAAGGCGCAGAGACAGCTCCTGCATGGGGCAAATAAGACTGTGTATTAATTACAAATGGCACTGTAGCATGTGTTATAAATACTATTTTATTATTTACATTTTAGAAGAGTAGCCTTATAGTTAAAGTAGCCTTACTGGAGCGTTTTACAGAAGTTGATGTTGTAAAACTTTCCCTTGATTCTGTATGGTGGGTTTCATGCTTCCTGCATGAAGACCTGACATTCCTGACTTTTATCTTATATTGGTTTTGTATTCTTACCAAAACAGACTCCCCCTCTTCAGGGTTAGGGCAGCTGACAGTGGAAAAGTCTGGATCTGGATTCATCTGCTCTGGAACAGGGACTGGAGGTGGAAAGCCAAATGCCTGAAATGCCTTCTGGACATAGACATGTCCAACTCCATGAAAGGATGAATGCACAAACTTCAAGGGTGAGTGTATGTTCAGCTCTCTAGAACAAAAAGAATTACATCTCTAAATGACTATATACTGCATAGAACATCCTTTTTTAGGAGTGGTTTTAGACAGTACCTGTGGAAGCAGAGAGTACACAGTTCCTCCATGTACCAACAGCAAATGTCTTTCAGTGGATCAGTCACTAATGAGCTGCTCTCAACCAGGTCTACATTCCAAGACTCAGCCCAGGGCTCTACATTTTGTTCTATACAACACAGAATCTCCTTGTCATGTGGCGAAGAAATCTGAGCGCCATTTTCCCAGTATACCTGCAAAGAAAATATAAAATTTGGAAACCTCATACACTGGCCATACACTGCCACATATTTATAACACATGAATATGTACCAAATAAGGGACTAAGATAAAAGAGGCTATATTAAAAAAAAGTACAATAAATTGAGTTAGACACTGATGTTTTCATACATCCAATGCATTCAATGACTATAATTTAGTGAATATATTGAATTTATTGCATTTATTGACTAAGCGCCACTGAGCATTCACACACACGTGTTGCATTACTACTTGCCGGTGAGTTTATCTGATGCTTGGGGGATATTTGCACTGTGATTTGTCAATAGCCAAATCACACAGAGATGATTTTACTGCTGTTTAATTTCATAGGAAGCTGTCTACTTTTTGGCTAGTTTGCATGTTAACTTGTTAACACCTTTCGAGTCACCTCAGATGTATTTCTGGTTGCAACAATGGTTATCGGATTGGAGAGTGTCTATTTCCCGATAACTTCTAAAAAGGATAATCAATAAAAAGTTAAACAAATTTCATTTATATAAAAAACGGCCATCTGTGGAGTTGGTCCGCCATCTTGATTTATTTCCTCCAGTTGAGAGCTCTCACAGGATATTTGCACAAATTAGTGATGGCAAACGGAAGCTTTTTGAAGCACTGAAGTTTTCTCGAAGCTTACTCGATTACATCGTGACACAGTGCACATTAGCGGCATCTGGTGGCCAAAACTAGGAAGTGCTTTGTGTATCTGGTGGGCAAGGGATCCTTTTCTTTTACAGCTTTTAACACTGTTCCAGTGCATTAAAAACATCACATTTGTTGTTTCAATAAAGGCAACAGATAAAACTAAATCATTTGTTGTGCATGTCTTTAAAATCCCATTGCTGTGTTGGGTACAAATATCCAGGGTTGAGCAGAATGCTAAGAAAAAGTAGTGATGACTGCATAATAGAATGTCTTCTATTACAATGTGTTAAACAATAATTCAGAATAAATTTAGAATACACTCAGAACACATGCTGATAAGCCATACTGAAAAAAAAACTATTCTGTTTTAATTATTATTAGATTCACACTGTAATATATGCATAAATGCACTTTCACTGGCTGGTGCATGAAAAGTTGAATATTTCTCAAGCAACACAAGCAAAGTGACATAACAGACCCACAATTCAATTACATATTACACATTACATCACCCCATTCAAAGTGAACAAGAAGCGTACTAACGCAGCACATACAGTACTGTGCAAAAGTTTTAGGCAGGTGTGGAAACTAAGAATGCTTTCAAACATACAAGTAAAAAATGTTTATTTTTATCAATTTACAAAATGCAAAGTGAAGGAACAAAAACGTCTAAATCCAATCAATATTTCTTGTTACTACCCTTTGCCTTCAAACCACCATCAACTCATATAAGTGCACTTGCACAAAGTCAGGGATCAACCAAATATACCAAACAGGTGCTAATGATCATAAATTTTACATGTAGGTTGAAACACAGTCATTAACTGAAACATAAACAGCTGTGTAGCAGGCTTAAAACTGGGAGAGGAACAGCCAAACACACAAGGTAGTTATACTGCATCAGCAAGGGCTCTCCCAGACAAAGATTTCAAAGCAGACTCGGGTTTCAAGATGTACTGTTCTAGCTGTTTTGAAGAAGCACAAAGAAATGGGAAACGTTGAGGATTGAAGATGTCCAGCAGCCCCATCAGCTCAGAACTGGCAGAAACCAGTGGGACCCAGGTGCTCCCATCTACTGTCTGGAGAAGTCTGGCCAGAAGTGGTCTTCATGGAAGAGTTCAGCTAAAAAGCCACACCTCCGACATGGAAACAAGGCCAAGC
>JAOUQY010000051.1:17013024-17024412 GCA_028566355.1 Doras micropoeus
TGTCCCTGTCCCAACTGTTTTGGAACGTGTTGCAGGCATCAAATTCAAAATGAGTGAATATTTGCAAAAAACAATAAGGTTTATCAAATGTATTCAATTGAATATAGGTTGAAAAGGATTTGCAAATCATCTTATTCTGTTTTTATTTATGTTTTACACAACATCCCAACTTCATTGGAATTGGGGTTGTACTTCTTATGGGCTCATCTAACATGTAATTAATTATTGATTAACTTTTGTCTCAGGATTATGTTATATTCATTCATGTCATATTTCATACATGATTGTTTTTCTTCATGCTTCGTTATTTACTAAGTTTTTTTGTGAACGGTACTAAGATTTTTCATGCAGGTATTCATCCTCGTCGCTGATTGCAAAGATTAATTGCGTGACTTCTTCTCCGGACCACTAGATGGCACTATATCACGAGTCCAGCAAAAGGAACAGCACCAAAGATGATTGAGAAAGACCGAAGATGTACATGGAAATATTATCGCTTCCTCTACACACGTAAGTATTTATAGTATGTGTAAATTGCTTGTATATTACTAAATGTATACTACTGTGCTAACTAGGATGCTAAATAGCGCTACGGTCCGAAGTTACTGAAAACGTTTAAGTGTGTTTATTATCCAGTATTCTCAGCGATTTCTACAGGTCACTGTAGCGCAGTGCTGTTCCAGGAAGTATGCCTTTTTGCGCCCCTTGTTTTGTTTGAGGTCTTTGGCCAAAATGGCGTCGTACTAGTGACATTAATGACAATTAGATTTTAGTAGTATTAATTACTTTCACCAGTAGAATCTGCCAAAATTGATATGAAGAACCATTAAGTTGATCAGGTAATGTAGTTTAAAGTAAACGTTATCATCATTAAACAGTGTGAGATGAACAGCATACCCGTTTGTAGAAAAGTTGTCTTCTAACGTTATTTAAGATAAGAAAATGCTATGTTTACGCCTTTCAGTTTATTTTACGGAAATCCAATTTCATACAGTCTGTAATGATCGTTTTGATCGTTTGCATATAAAATGCTGTTTGAATAGTATAATTTAGACCAAAAGAATGTGGGTTGAAAAAACAGTTCCTATTTAATCGGCAAGTGGCGTTAATTTTCTGAATACGTTCTTGTGATTACCAGAATTCAGTGTAATGCATTTCCCTGCGCATCTGGGACAGTGTTAAGTGAAATTACATCTGAATATTATTGGTATGATTTGATTTCATTTCTTCACGTCAGGACACCTGATTGGGCATTTAAAATATCTGTTTCAGGGAACCAAAAATGACTATAACCAAAACGTTCCAGAAAGTTCTGGGACCCAAGAATTGTTAGCCAGGTTATATTTAAGCAATGTTGAATGAGCAACAGCCATGCTGATATTCATGAAACCACACAATTGTAACAACAGTATTGCGTTTATTAGGGGTGTAACGATACAATCTGCTCATGATTCAATTTTCTCAGGATATTTTAAACAAAATTCAAATAAAGAACAATTATAAAAGTCAGTTCTTCTTATTTCTGAAGAGTAAAACAATGCACATTTTCTTGTATAAGTTTTTTGCAGCTTCACTATATCTTAAATGACTGATTGAAAATGTTCCCTTTTTATTTTTGAAGAATAGCAATTCAAAATAATGTGTAGTGTTCTTGAGTAAAAACTTTAACAAATAATTTTATTTTCCTTCAAATTAAAAGAAAGATGATGAGTTTATGTGGGGGGATCTGTAATAATGCGGTGGAAGAAGGCGTCTATGCGCCTCACTCGACCCAACAACCAAGTGACACTGTTTATGCGATTTAGTCCTGCTTGGGAAGCAAGCTTTAAAGTGTGGGCAAAACACTTTGTGTGTGGTGCTAGTCCAGCCTTGTTCACTGCTACCTCCATATTTCAAGCGTTGTCCCTAATGACAGCAATGCTGTGATTAGCTTTTTCAAGCTCTGACTCCGAAAGAGCCGATTTCCTTGGCTATGTTTAGCCCGGTGTGTGACTCGAAAAGAGGACGAATTTGGAGTATGAAGCTCACCATTTCCCACTCTCCAGTGATCATGTGCTGTTATAGTGACATAGCTCTGGGTAGCCCTTGTAATCCACCCATCTGTGGTTATAGCTACACTGTCTGCCTCTTTCAAAGTTTGCATCACGTTTGCTTTTGTTTTGAAACTGCTGCCCAGACTGAGGTGAATGAGAGCATGACGTATGATGTGTTAGTGAGGATGGAGCCCTCTGCTGTTCAAAAAATGTTATAGCATACATTAGATGCCATTATAAACAGAGCACACGAGATAGTGTTATGTCCCCGATGCACATCGTCACATTTTTGCATCGCAATGCTTCATGCCATGATGCATCATTACACCCCTAGCTTTTATGCAACAGTTCTATAAACAATAGATTAATATAGAGTATGTTTTTTTGTCTATACTTTGCTATTGGAAATAGATCCCAAAGAAGCCACATTCCATTGCCTATTGCCTAGCTGGCTCATATTGATTTGTTGATTCCCATTAAAGTTTAAAACTTAAAAGGTATATTCATGAAAATGCCATGTCTGCCAATGATGTCGCTAACTGTACTGTAATAATGGTATCAGTGAAAATGTTGCTATATTTGGAATTTTATGTAGCAAACACATGCAGAGTGAAGGCTATACTAAATATCAGCACGCTTGCAACATTTCTTATTATTGGACCAGAAATAATTGAATTGTTGAATATATGGAATAATGTGCTCTTACATTACTAAAGCTAACTGTGCAAATATAAAAATTATTTATTATAATTTTTATATAAATAATAATAATTAATTAATAATTATTATTATTAATTAATAATAATGATTAATTACGAGACAAAATGTGCCGTCTGTCACATTATAGACCAAATGTTAAGGCTCATAGTAAGTGTATTATATCTATTTTAAACATCTCATCAGGTCAGACAGCAGAAGGTACAAGGCTGCAAGTCTAATATGAAGATGTCACCTGGAAAGACCTCAGTCAACATTGTGTACTTAGGGAGAGTTGCTTATCGCAATGCCCTACAGATACAGCAATATTATATCAGACAACATTTCAATTCTTCAAGCCAAACTCCAAACACAATACTCTTGTGTGAACATGAACCTGTTTATACCACTGGCATTCGGAGAGCACCGTACCCTGCTGAAGAGGAGAAGAGACTGAAAGATCTAGGTGCAGATTTCTTCCGGACAAATCGCGGAGGCCTTATAACCTTTCATGGACCAGGGCAGATGGTGTGTTATCCTATTCTTAACCTGGGCTGCTTTAAGAAGAGTGTGAGGTGGTATGTGTGCGAATTGGAAAAGACAGTGATTAAAATGTGTGGCAAGTTCGGTCTTAAAGCCTCCACTTCACTGGACACTGGTGTTTGGGTTGGAAATAACAAAATATGTGCAATTGGTAATTGTATTTTATTTTCTTTATTGTTTGTTACAGATTTCATGTAATAATCTTTTATTACATGTCAATGTTAATCTTATATGGTAACCTGTCAATATATTTTAGGTATCCACTGTGGCAGATACATCACTTCTCATGGTTTGGGACTGAACTGCAACACTGACATGAGGTGGTTTGACCACATTGTACCCTGTGGTATTGTGGGAAAAGGAGTCACCTCACTCAGCCAAGAGCTCGGTCGAGATGTCACGATTGAAGAGGCAGCTCCAGTGTTACTACAGGCTTTTAGTGAACAGTTCAATTGCACTCTGAATAAAGCTCAGTTTCTGCATAATCACTGAATGACTTTCTGTTCAGACAAAACAAACTTTAAACCTATAAATACTGTAGGACCCTTTGTTCATGTGTAAACCTAATAAAGCGTTAAATATTTTTGCCAAACCATAGTGAATAGCACTGTCTCCTGTTTTATATGCTTACCTGCGACAGTGGGAACATATTTTATTTAACTAAGTTGTATGAGTAGAAATATTGATTAGTGTGTCTTCTTTTCACACATTGATTTTAAGTAGTTATGCGTCGGTAACGTACTGTGTAGTACATGTACATGCAGAGGCTTGCAAAAGTATCACTGTATCATTTTTCTAGAATGGTTCAGTTAATGCCCAGATCAAAATCCTACTGAGAATCTGTGGCACTACAATCCATGATGCCATCCCATGAATATAGATGTATATACAGTGCCTTGAAAAAGTATTCATACCCCTTGAACATTTCCACATTTTGTCACATTAGACCCACAGATGTAAATGTAGTTTTTCTTGTGAAACCCACCAAGACATGGCCATCCACCTAAGCTGACAGCCCAGGCAAGGAGAGCACTAATTAGAGAAACAGCCAAGAGGTCCTTTTGGCCTAGATGCAAAACGCTGTGTGTGGCGGAAAACTAACACCTCACATCACCCTGAACACACCATCCCCACCGTGAAACATGCTGGTGGTGGCAGCATGCTGCAGGGATGCTTTTCTTCAGCACGGACAGGGAAGCTAAATGCAGGGCAATCCTGGAGGAAAACCTGTTAGAGGCTGCAAAAGACTTCCAGCAGGACAACAACCCTAAACATACAGCCAGAGCTACAATGGAATGGTTTAGATCAAAGCATATTCTTGTGTTAGAATGGCCCAGTCAAAGTCTAGACCTAAATCTCATTGAGAATCTGTGGCAAAACTTGAAAATTGCTGTTCACAGACGTTCTCTGTCCAATCTGACTGAGCTTGAGCTATTTTGCAAAGAAGAATGGGCAAAAATTTCAGCCTGTAGAAGTACAAAGCTGGTAGAGATATACCCCAAAAGACTTGCATCTGTAACTGCAGTGAAAGGTTGTCCTACAAAGTATTGACTCAGGGGGGCTGAATACAAATGCACGTCACAATTTCCAGATTTTTATTTGTAAAAAATGTTGAAAACCATGTATCATTTTCTTTTCACTTCACAATTACTTGCTACTTTGTGTTGGTCTATCACATAAAATCTCAATCTCAAGTTTATGGGTGTAATGTGAAAAAATGTGGAAAATCTCATGGAGTATGAATACTTTTACAAGGCACTGTAAACAAAGGGGTTCTCTACCATGTATTCATTTATAGGAGTTAAATGCTTGTGCAAGTGGAATATTTTAGTTAAGTAATAACTTATTTAGCTTTCAGAAAAATACTACATCATACACCGATCAGCCATAATTTTAAAACCACCTCCTTGTATCTACACTCTTTGTCCATTTTATCAGCTCCACTGACCTTACAGGTGGAGTATGCAGTTCTACAGATCCAGACTGTAGTCCATCTGTTTCTCTGCATACATGTTTAACCTCCTTTTACTCTGTTCTTTAGTGTTCAGGACCCCACAGGACCACCACAGAGCAGGCATTATTTGGGTGATGGATGATTGTCAACATGGCAGTGACCCTGATGTGGTGGTGGGGGTGGGGGTGTGTCTGATCCACTCACATCAGTACAACACACACTAACACACATTTATTGAAGTTCAAGATCAGTGAAAAAGTAATTGCCCCTTAGCTACCAAATCAAACAGTTATAGTTCTGGCAAAGTGAAGCAGGCTAGAGGGTCTCAAAAAGCAGCACATGATGCCACATTCTAGACAGATTTGACTACAGATACTAAGCAAAATCATTGAAATCTACTAGTCTACATAGGGTTATAAAGCCAATGCTAAGGCTCTGGGACGCCAGCGAACCACAGCCATTATCCAAAAATGGAGACAACTTGGAACAGTGGCGAACCTTTCCAGGAGTTGCCAGCCTACCAAAATGTCACCAAAAGTCCATCAACAATCCATCCAGGAGAGAACCCACACAAACATAAGAGTAAGGCCTGGCATTGTCCTGCTGAAATAGACATGGAGTTCCTTGTAAAAATGTTTTGACAGCAATGTATGTTTCTCAAATACCAATATAATCCTCTGCATCAATGGTAACTTCACATATGTATGTATATCAACCATGCCATCACAGATGCTGGATTTTGTTTCTTTTTGTTGGTAACAGTATGGATGGTCTTTTTCATCTTTGGCACATAAAATCTGAATTTTCTCCATAAACAAGCTAAAACATTAACTCGTCTGACCACAGAGCATGTTTCCATTGTATTTTGGCCCATCTCAGATAACTTTGGGCCCAGAGAACTCATATAGAGAATTTATATATGGCTTACGCTCTGCATAATACAGTTTCAGGTTGCATTTCTTGATGCAGCATGGACTTTGTAAAGTGATAATGAGTTTCCAAACTCCATTTTTATTTCAGCAGGACAATGTCAGGTCTCATTCTGCATGAGTTACAACAGTGTGGATTGACTGGCCTGCCTACAGTCCAGTTCTGTCTTCTATTGAAAATGTATGGCGCATCATGAAGAGGAGATTCAGACAACAGTAACCACGGACTGTTGACCAGCTCAAGTCTTGTACACAGTAAGAATGGGCACAAATTCCACTTGCAGAACTGCAACAATTAGTATCTTCATTTCCCAAATGATTAAAAAGTATAATTTAAAAAAAGATTATGTGACCCAGTGGTGAACATGCTTCTGCCCCAACTATTGTGTGTTACAGGCATCAATTTCTAAATTTGTTTATATTTAATAGCGGTGTAAGGATGTGCATCATGGACATATCACAATATCACGTGCGCTCTGTTCATAATGTGATCTAATGTATGTAATAGCATTTTTCGAACAGCAGAGGGATATCCATCGCCACTAGCACATCATAGATCATGCTTTCATACAACACTGTGTCTTCCACCTCATTAACAGCTTAGCAGCTTCAAAACAAAAGCAAATGTGATGCAAACTTTGAAAGAGGCAGACAGTGTAGCGATAACCACAGATGGGTGGACTACAAGGGCTACCCAGAGCTATATCACTATAACAGCACATGTGATCACCGGAGAGTGGGAAATGGCGAGCTTCGTACTCTAAACTCGCCCTCTTTTCGAGTCATGCACCAGCCAAGGAGTGGGTGCTTGTAAAAGCTAATCATAACATTGCTGTCATTACGAACAATGCTTGAAATATGGAGGTAGTGGTGAAGCAGTCTGGACTAGCACTACACATAAAGTGTTTTGCCCACACTTAAAAGTTTGCTTCCCAAGCAGGACTAAACTGCGCTAGGCGTTTGTTGGGTCGAGTGAGGCTCATAGCCGCCGTCTTCCACAGCTGTGTTCATGGTTAAACAGAGATTATTATAAATCCCTCTGCATAAACTCATCATCTTTCTTTTAATTTGACTAAAAATTCGTTGTTAAAGTTTTTACTCAAGAAAACTACACATTATTTTGAACTATTATTCTTTAAAAATAAAAAAGGAATGTTCTCACTGAGTTATTTAAGATATGGAGAAACTGCAAAAAAAATTATACTAGAAAATGTGCATGGTTTTACACTTCAGAAAGACCTGTCTTTCATAATTGTTCTTTGTTTAAATTTTGTTTAAAATATTGTAAGAAAATCGAAATGTATCGTTAATTGAATCGAATTGTGAGCAGACTGTATCGTTACACCCCTAATATTTAACAAATAGAATTAAGTTCTTCATTGAAAACACTGAAAATCTTTTCATTGTCCTTTTGTCTGGTAAATAAAGTTAATTAAACTACAGATTTCAGTTTTTCATGCATTTTAAGAAAGTATCCCAACTTTTCTGTGTGCATGTATTTTTTTATTTCTATATATTTCTATTTTATACCTATTTATTACTGTTTACAACACATAAAAGTAATTTATTTTAAGTCAAAACATATTCATTACTTTTGAAGGCTTCTTTGCTGAACAGCATGTCTTTGCATGCGCAAACATGTTTGAACAGTACTGTACAGTAATTAGCTGGTAAGGTTTACTGAGCATCTTGGAGAATCTGCCACAGCTCTTCTGGAAACTTTGTCACACTTGCTTTTTATGCATGCAAAACCCAGCAGCCTTCATTATGTTGTAGGAAAAAAGGTTGTATGTTTGTCTGAAAAAAGGTCTTTTATGTAATATGTTGTGTTCTTTTCTGACATGCAAACATTTTAACATTTAACTTTGTGTTGGAAAAGTAATGTTTGGAAATAATTTTTACTGACTCATTAATGCAGTAGTCATGAAAATAAACATCTATAACAAAATTTGTGCTAAAATTTATTAGATTAAATCATGTTGCATGTTAAATATTAGCAGTTAAGTGTGTTAAAGCTGCTTTGATTATAGCTGTTGTAGCTTTTGGTTAAGGCACTGCTTATAAGGGCATGATTAATTCTCTGTCAGGCTTGTTGAAATAACTGAATCTCTGAATAGTGACCAGCCATGACTTATTGCTCTGATTTTATCATGGTTGCTGCTGTGGTGCTGTTATGGCCCTATTTGTGTTCCTGGTGTTTGTATATAGTCATATGAAAAACAAAGTACACCCTCTTGGAACTCTATGTTTTTAAGTATCGGAACATAATAAAAATCATCTGCTCTTTAGAAGGTCTTTAAAATGAGGTAAATACAACCTCAGATGAACACCACCAAACACCAGATTCCATCATGTCATTATTTATTTATTTAATAAAGTGAACCCAAAATGGAGAAGCCATGTATGAAAAACTAAGTAAACTTTTACTGCTTCCACAGGAATTAAGAGGGTCAGTTAAGTATCCGTCAATTGCTCCTAATCAAATGCCCTTGATTGACTTGATCATCAGCGAGTGTGACCACCTCTATAAAAGCAGAGATTCTGGCAGTTTGCTGGTCTGCAGCATTCAGATGTGTGTGTTAACACAATGCCAAGGAGGAAAGACAGGTATGTGGTCTCTCTGTGTGTTTTTTGTATGTGCTGTGAGTCCCTTTCAGGATTTCCAGGGGTAGTTCATTCCTGGTCTAGTCCTGGGCTCTAGAGCCCTATTTACAGTTTTTCCTGATGTACTGTATGTTACTCTTCAACATCCATCCATGACTACTTAAGAAGTTGACAGTTTGGACTAAGGAGATGCTTTCTTTTGGTGCATAGCTTGTTTGCCTATGTTTTATGTATATGGCCCATGCCCATTTGTATGATTTGAGACCTTTCTGTGCCCTCTTGCTTAGTGCAAATATTGTTGTTTTGTAAATACTTATCTGTTTAAGTCATTTTTGTTGGTTGTTGATATTTTGTGTGGTGGTTTTCGGTAGACAGGGAGAAAGGGAAATCTTTTTTTGTTTAATGTTTCTTTTGTACAGGTAAGGCACCTCCATTTTGACACAGTTAGCTTGTTTTTTTGCTTTTTTTTGGCCTGGGACAACCTGAAGCAATACTGTAATTCTTCACTTTTTATGCAATACACTTTTAACAGAACTATTTGTGCAATTGCCTCTCATTTTCCTGCATATTTCATTCATCACCCTGCTGTTATCAACTCGAACCCTAGATTGGGCTGTAACGGGTACAGAATAAACCGGCAGAACGATTTTCCCTTACATATTCCATCATTTTTCAAGGATGTGTGATGTCAAAGAAAATAACCGAACCAGAGACTGCTTTGCTGAAAAGTATAACCTTTAATCACATGCAAACAGTAAATATAATAAACTATACTGTATAGTTCTCATATAACCTTAAACCTTACAAAACAGTACAAATGCTAGTATTTTGTGCCATTGTTTTCTGTTTGCTTAACAAGTGTAATTATGCTCTTGCATAATCTGTACTAGAATGAATGTTGAAAGAATGGATATTTACTTAAGCATAGTCATGTTTAAAGATGCCATCATGTCATCATCATGTCTGAAGAGAATATGTATCTTGTTGCCAGACATGAATTATGAGCATTTCCAGACTATGACCACTTGATGGTGGTGTTCTAAAAGCAGCCCATACATATTTGGATGGCACAACATAGAAGAGCTACCTCTTCTGGCCAGGACTCAGTGGTTTAAACCCACCTACATGCCAGTGGCCATTCTTTCAAGGTTGAAGATGTACACATCCTTAATAGGATGGAACACTGGTTTGAATGGGGAGTCAAAGAGGGAGCCTGAGAGAACATCATTCACCATCTTACAATGCTGTGATTGCAGTTATTCCCTAATAATATGTGGTCATTGTAATCAATGGTCATGATTATTTGTATATGAAACTGACCCCCAGTTCTATTGTTATGCAATGGAGTTGGGTTTGATCATTATGTACAATGCATTAAGAAAGTCTTCAGACCCTTTCACTTTTTTCACATTGTTATGCTGCAGCCTTGTATATAAATAAAAAAAAATCAAGTCTTCCTCCATCAATCTGCACTCAATACCCCATAATGAGAAAGTAAAAACATTATTTTAGAAATGTTTACAAATTTATTAAAAAGGAAAAACTAAAAGCTCTGGAAAGCTCTGGGTGCCTCCCATTTCTCTTGATCATCTTTGAAATGTTTCTACCCCTTGATTGGGCATGATTTGGAAATACACACACCTGTCTATATAAGGTCTCACAGCTGGCAATGCATATCAGAGCAAAACCAAGCCATGAGGAGGAAATAACTACCTGTAGAGATCAGAGACATGATTGTGTGGATGGTCCGCATCCAACCTGACAGAGCTTCAGAGGATCTGCAGAGAAAAATGGCAGAAAATCTCCAAATCCAGGTGTGCAACACTGGCATCATACACAAGAAGACTGGAGCCTGTAATCGCTGCCAAAGGTGCTTCAACAAAATAGTGAGTAAAGGGTCTGAAAACTATATGCAATATTTTCATATTTCCTCGTCAATAAATTAGCATCAATTTCTAGCATTCTGTTTTCACTTTGTCATTATGGATTTTTAATGCAGAATGATTGGGGGACTAGATTTTTTTTTTTTGGCACAAGGCTGCAACATAACAAAATGTGAAAAAAGTGAAAGGGTCTGAAGACTTTCTGAATGCATTGCAAATGTGCAGCATATAAGCTTGGGGTTGTTTACAACAAGTTTAGACTGAAAAAGTCACTCAAATGAGTGATAAAACATATCTCCACACCAAACCTTGTGTCCAGATGAACTGATTCAACTTTCTGGAAATTACTTACCCGAATTATTGAGCATGCACCAAGACCTACAACATGCAGATTTATGGGGTCAGAATATTTGTTTTTCAAGTGTAGTGTATAGGATTTTGCCCTTTACCAATCTGTAGAAGAGATAGTGTGTTAGTGTGTATTGTACTGGTGTGAGTGGATCAGACACAGCAGTGTTGCTGGAGTTTTCAATCACCTCAGTGTCATTTCTGGATTGAAAATAGTCCACCAACCAAACATGTCCAGTCACCAGCATCATGTAGGCAGCATCCTGTGAGCACTGATGAAGGATTAGAGGATGACTAACACAAACTGTGCAACAACAGATTAGCTACTGTCTCTGACTTTACATCTACAGGGTGGAGCAATATGGTGGATGTGTCTCATAGAGTGCACAGTAAGTGAA
>JAOUQY010000051.1:17025600-17035623 GCA_028566355.1 Doras micropoeus
GTCACTGCAGTGCTGAGAATGATCCACCACCCAAATAGTACCTGATCTGTGCTGGTCCTGTGAGGGTCCTGACCATTGGACAACAGAATAAATGGGACTAATAAAGTACATAGAAAAACGGAAGGACTACAGTCTGTAATTGTAGAACTACAAAGTACAGCTATATAATCAGTGGAACTGAGAAAATGGACAATGAGTGTAGAGAAAAGGAGGTGATCAAAATGTTATGCCTGATCGGTGTATTTTAGGTCATCTTACCACTACATGGGTTGACAGAACTGGTTAAGGTAAGTGTGTTCTTTAGTCATTTGGATTTATACCATGACTCCAGGTGTCCCTCCTATTGTATCTGTTCTTTGACTATGGAATGAGGTATTGTTTTTCATGTGTTAGTACAAGAGCAGTCAGCCATGAGATTAAGGTTCTGGTTGGCCTGGGTTCAGTAATTGGACTCTAGCAACTTAGCCCAGTGATGGCCAGGGCTGAGCAACGTCAATCAAAGCAGTTAGGCTGTAGTTTTGGTATTTGAGCACTGGTGGGAAATTTGAGAATGGTGGGAAATGTGAAGAGTAGGATTGGGAGACAGGCCCAAAAGTGGCACAGACAAGGAGCCCGACACCTCACGATTTACTATGAAAATAAGTTTTAAATTAGTCAAAAGAAAAGAGTTGTCAAGACAACATACCCAAGAAAAACAACCTTGCAAAATGCATCTTTTGTTTTTGAAGAACAGATATGCTTACCAGTCTCAATCTTTTATTATTTATGCATTGTACAACAGATGCTTAAAGAACTTATGGATTTAGAAGCTGTTCTGACTTTCAGCCTATCAGGGCAGGGCATTTTTCATATGAATATATAAAATATAAAATATGTTTCTGAAAACAATATGAAAGATTTGGCATAGAGTGTTATAAAGTACAAACAAATGCATGCATGCTGCAGCAGTTTCTGTCTCATTTCGCTCCATAGCTTGTGAACTGAGGATGATCAAATAAATGCTATGCCTTAAATCAGACACTGTGAGGACATGAAACAGCTACAAATGAGATAGATTTGCCCTCAGAGAGTTTCAATGTGTACAGCAAAGTTAAGAAAGAATAATGTTTTTGATCTAAAAGTCTTATGTGATTGTCAACATCAAGAAGAATTACAAAGTAGGAGTGGATTTTTGTGAAGTTACATTTCTGTGGATTTAAATGGATTACAAATCCTATTAAGGAAATGCTTTGAAACTGTATTATTCAATATCAAATCAACTCAGATCTAGTGTTTTTCAAATGTTATTTCTTCCATAGACATTGTGTACAGTACACAGTGAAATGAAACAAAGTTGCTGCAGGTCCTACAGGTGCTATATAAAACAACATAAGACTTACCATAGACAACACAGAACTAACTCGTACAACATAAAGTACACATGTGCAAATGTGTGCAAGACCATGTAGGACAAAACAAACAATGCAGAGATTATAGAACCATGCAAGACATGCAGATAGTAAACACAAAGTTGTGAAAGGTTGCGTAAAGTTGCAGAGGGATGGGTCTGTATATGTGTTTGTGTGTATCTGTATGTGTGTATTTGTGTGTAGTGTTTGGTCCAGTTCAGCTTTTTATGGATGTGTGTTGTGTTTTAGACACAAGTTCTCTGGTTACTGAAAAATCTGATGGCTTGTGGAAAGAAGCTGTTACACAGTCTGGTTGTGAGTACCTAAATGCTTTGGTACCAGATGGCAGGAGTGTGTGAGGGGTGTATGGTGTCAGCCACAATTTTGGTTGCTTTGCGGCTGCAGCATGTGGTGTAAATGTTTGTGTTGGAGGGGAAAGAGACATCCATGATCTTTTCAGCCATCGTCACTACAGGGTCTGGTGGTCTGAGACAATGCAATTCCTAAACCAGGCAGTGATACAGCTGCTCAGGATGCTCTCAATAGTCCCTCTGTAGAATGTAGTGATGATGGGAGGTGGGAGATGTGTTTTCCTCAGTCTTCACAGAAAATAGAGGTGGTGCTGGGCTTTCTTGGTTATGGAGCTGATGGTGAGGGACCAGGAGAGGTTCTCTCTTAGGTGAACACCAAGGAATTTAGTTCTCTTGATGATCTTGATGATCTCAAGGAGCCATTGATGTTCAGCAAAACCCCAACCTGGTGTTCAACCCCAACCTCAACAATGCATGCTTTAATGTAAAAGTGATACTGTTCAAACATTAGACCTAATACTATGGGCTAAGCTCTCTCTTAAGGAAATAACAACTTATAGTCTTCCCCTCAACCTAACCCCGGCACAGGCTCATAAATGGGTGGATATTTAACTCAAGTAATTCCTAAAGGATTGTACATCTCTCCCAGGACAAAGGAGCTGATCCAGAAAAACAGAGAACTGTACCAAAATGTTTTTTCTAAAAAGGAAAAGATATGAACATTTTTCATAATTCTGATTGACACCATGTTACAGACCCCCATGTTCACAGTTTGACAGTATAAAAATGATCTTGATATGCTGCCCCGGTAATAATTGATATTCTTGCAAATTCAACAGTGATTATGTCTACGAACCCACAGTACCCCCTAGTGACAGGACCAAGAAGGATCATGTACCAGGAATTACAAGGACATGATTTGAAATATACACAGTTTGTTTACAGTTTCTTTTCTTCTTTCTTATTTTAATTAATGATAAGGAAATGTGTAGAATGTTTAGAAATTATATGAATTAACCACTAAATAATATTAATTTGTCAAGCATAATATATGTAACCATTTAATCTGTTATGTTTAGGAATGTAGTAACTGATATATACATTCTTTATTAATTCTTCTGATTCAGTGGTCATAAGTAGAAGTTGCAATTCTGTATTTGTTTGATCATGTTTTCTTAATAATCATGTGTCCTTTATTCTAAGCAAATGTCTTAGCTAGAGGTATTCGTGGATTTTAGAATGGTATTTTGCCTATATAATCTGTTTCCATTCTCTGTATTTCCCTTGTTCTGTGCCATGTTGTATTAACCACATCTTAGAAACATAATGCAAATTGCTTAGAATGACTGATAGAATCATTTAAAAATCTTGCACTCAGACTGAATAAAATGTTATCTCCCCCACCTTAAAACCATGCTTCTTCTATAGACTCCTTAAAATGACCCAAATACAAGTAAAGACGGATATGAAAGAGAGAGTGAGTCAGGAGGAGGAAGAGGTCAGGGCAGTTCAAGTCAGCCAGTGAGAAGTTAGAAGAAACCAAGAAAGCAACCTCCAGTAGAAATTTTATAGTTGAGCCTGGTTTCACACAAAGCTTCTCGTCATTTGTAACTGTTTTGTTTGTTATTGTGTATTCATTGTTGTGTCCATTGATTTCTTTTGTATGTTTATTTTATTGTCTGCTCACCGCATAGAGTGTTAAATCACTGGCTGAAGCAACCCGTGCATGTCATGCTGAATAGTTTACCCTTTCCGCTACTCTGAAGAATCAATTTTGAAGAGTCAATTTTGCCTGGCCAGCAATTTTGATTTCCTGATTCTCTGCACATATCATCAAAGATCACGGACAGAAATCAAAGCCTGCGTCAATAAGCAGTATGCAGAACATTTGTGCCTTTGACTCTTAATGCTTAAGCTTCTACATGAAGCCAATGAGAATGTGTAAAGTTATCTCACCTCTTTCGACTGGAAGAATCACACTGGCATCGGTCACTGTGCCATAGGCCCAACCTTCTGCATGAAAAGCAGATTTGCTTCTGATTGCATCACTGTGCCATGGCAACAAGCATATTGCCACTCAACATGGGAGCTTTGAGTCCAGTGTCCAGTCATCGTGTCTCCTCATAGAACAAGAGCCTTACACTTCTGTCCATATGCCCCAAAATTGATGCAGATTTTGGTTTCCATCCTGTTTTTCCAGTCAAGTTTAGATTAGTTAACTAGTGTACATAGTTTAGTTAAGTTTAAATAAGTTAGATTTTAACTAAGTTAGATCTAACTAAGTTTGATTAGTTAATTTTTACAAATTAGTTCATATCACCATTTATAAGGCATTCCCTTGTTTGGTCTGTGTCATTCACTAAATTAGCTGTTCTTGTGTTTAGTTATCATTCAACCTTTCTTTTATTTTTTCCCCTCTCTTTCCATTCTTTTATTTATACATTTCATTATAACTTGAATTGGAACATGTTTTTAATCCAGTAAACGAATTCCAGACAGAAACAGAGCCACAAGTTCAGATATGAGATTGTTGATATCAAATGGTGACTGGTTTATCAAATGGTGCCCTGAAAGAAATTTCTTTTAATCTATGCTTTGGGAAAACCCTAATTTCCTAGTTCTGCTACAATGCCAACAACCATCTCTTTAGTTTTGTTTACTTTCAGATACAGATACAGTTGACTCTAGACCAGTCAGTTAGCTAATGCACCTCCTCTCCGTTGATGTGAACACTTGAAGATGTGGTAAGCTGTACATTGCGACACATGACTGTGTAGCAATGCACAGCTTACCACATCTTCAAGTGGTCACATGTGATAGGGCGTGCTGTTACAGCAAGGCTGCTATTCAGTCATAGGCACAAGACTACAGACTTAGTGCCAAAGATAATCACAGCTGTGCTGATATTCAGTATAACAGCACAACCTCAAGTGTGATATTGCTTTTATACAACAAGGGCCATTTATTTCTTAATAATAGTAAGCAACAACAGATTATGATTTGTTTATTTATTTAATAGTTTATGTTGCTCCAACAACACAAATAACTTACTTCTGCCAACTGGACTGGGACTACACTGTTGCCAAGCAACACAAACATTTTCCTGCACACTAGTTTGCTACTAGTGTAGGTCAACACATTACTGCAGAAATATATTAATAATAAATGTAATAAATGAAATGAATACATTTAACTCACGTTATTCAAGGAAATAGATAGATAACAATTGTTAATGTAGTCTATTTAATATGACATGCCTGTAAAGCCGAGGGATACATGTATAGTTAAAATACCTGTTATTTTCTAATATCACCTAGATAGGCCATGGCATATGCTGCCATGGCACAGCAACCGCTGATACTTAGCCAGAGCCCCAAACCACCTGAAGGGAAGTGTCACAAATTGGTGTAAACTGAACAGTGTGGAGCCATACATGGGAGTCAAGGGGATCTGCCAATATACCTTAGTTAAGTCCAATGTTTAATAAAAATGACCTGCACCTAACCAATCGTCAATGCAAAGCATGGGATATGCATTGAATTTAGATTTCGCATTGACTTTATGATAATCCACACAGAAGCAGACTGATCCGTGTCATTTGGGAACCAAAACAATAGGGCTGCGCTGGTCACTGTGGGATTCCTCGATTAATCCCATATCAAGCATGGCCTTGAGTTCTTCCCTGACCACTTGTTTTTTATGTTCAGGGAGGCAATAGGGAAGACAACGAACCACTACTCCCCAGGGCCTCTCAATGTGGTGCTCTATGAGGTCAGTGTGGCCAGGCACCCGGCCTGGATCTGTGCAACATCAGTGGCATTTGCTTCAGTATTATGATAGAGAGAGAAATTCCTTTTGCTGGTGGCCAACGGCAAAGAGCTTTTCTGTTGTTTGTGGAACTGAAAGACGGCCAACCACTCACACCTCGCTAAGTGCTCCAGAGCGAAGACACCTCTACAAGAACAGCTGACTTACGTTTCGGGACTTTGGATGGTGTCTGAGATTGATAATTACGAATTTCTGTTACCTTCAGAGTTTGTGAGTCGTGCATTCAGAAGGAAACCCAGACCTCCCTCAGAATTTCGGATCAGAACCGGTTCACGGTTGCTTGCATTTCATCAGACTGCAACAAAGTCTCCAAACACAGGCAAGTGGGCTTCTACTAAAGCTTTGGCTGTGGAAGTGGTTCTGCAACACCTCGTTTGATAATTTAAACACCTTTTATGTTCTATTTTACCCATTGTAGTTTTCCTTTTTCCCTTTTTGCAGTTTAGACCTGCTATACCAAGTTAAAATTCTCTGTTAAACTCATTCTATTTTTATTGCTCTAGTAACTCATATACCAGATTAGGAATTAGTTGTAAACCTTTCCTAGACATATATATTCATTCTAGTTATTAGATTGCTACTCTGAATATTTTAAAATTAAATTTCCCAGTTAATTCTTATTCATTGATTCTTGTTATGGTCTATATAAGCTGTGATCTCGTGACATCATGATGGGACTGATAAAACGTAATTTCATTGGTTTTTCCTGATTTCCGAACTTAATAAATCCAGGCTAGCTAGAATCCTAGCTAGAATAACTAGAATAGTGATATCTAAATTCAGTTTTCAAAATCCTGTTACAATACACACACTCACAGCTGTCCAGATGATGTAAAAGAAAACATGATTCATCAGACCAGGCCACCTTTTCCATTGCTCCATGGTCCAGTTCTGTTGCTCGAATGCCCATTGCTCATTTTTTCTGCTTCCAACATATCAATTTTGAGAATTGACTGCTCACTTGCTGTCTAATACATCACATCACTTGAAAGGCACCATTGTAATGAGATAATCGATGTTATTCACTTCATCTTCCATCTTTTTCCATTGCACCACAGTCCAGTTGTGATGCTCAGATGCTTATTATAGGCTGTTTTGGCAGTGGACATGGGTCCTGTCTTGACTACTCATTGTTATTCACAGCTTAATATATCCCACCCCTTGACAAATGTCATTCTAACATGATAATCAATGCTGTTCACTTCACCTGTTGGTGGTTTTAATGTTATGGCTGATTGGTGCATGTTTAGTACATGTATACATTTTTTTATATACCATATGTTGTTATGCATACTGGTAGGGAGAAGAAAGCTAGTGACAGAAATAAAGTGTGTGGGACCACCTCATTTCCTGTCAGCAGCAGAAAACTGACACATTTTTCTCATAGCATTTTTTCAATTAATCTAATTGGCAGTTCTGTCAAGATCTGTCTTGTAACATTTTTATGAACAATTACAGAGATGTGTGGCAGAATTGAGTGTGGATGAATTGAGTGTTTTCCAATAAAGAAGAGAAGAGGACATAGTGCACCTAAACTAAAGACATTTCTGTTACAGGCTGACTAAGGAGGAATGGCAGGAAAAGGAAACACATCTGTCTGAAATTTTTGTGTACAAATTTCTAAACACGATTCAGCTTAATTGATGTAGGTTATTTGAAAGATCTGTCGGTACTTTCATTCTTAGAAGTTCCATACATTTTCTCCATTTTCTTTCACTTGGAAATTTCTAGTTTTTAATTAAATGTTCTTTTAGGGTGCATATAATCCATTTTTTTTACGTAAGCAGAATCGCCAACCCATCTGTTTGTGTTCTGAATTAGTCTTGTCTGTCATAAAAGGATAAGTAAAAGAGTCTCAGTCCAAAAGGAAAATGTTACATGCAACAATGATTAACATATGATGTCTGCTACTCATGTTACACATCTCTCTCAATTTCAAGCAAAGCCTCCTTTGATTGAGGCACATATCACCACAGACATGCAAGAGGAAAGCAGCAGAGGAATGTAAAATGAAATGGTTTTACTGATTTAGCTAATGTAATTTCTCCATTCAGTGCTTTTGTATCATGGGAAATCAAGGCCTCTTGCCTGAATGCATACTTTAGCAGAAAATTATGCCATTGTGCACTGATCTACATTCTGAAAACAAGACAACAGACCTAAAACTTAAAACTCATACATAAAAAAATTTCATCACACGGTTGATAGACTAGACTGATGTTGATTGTTGTTTTTGCTGTGTAATTAGAACCCAATTATAAATTAAGCTGTAGATTCTAGCAATAGACTTCAAATATCATTTTCAAGGATATAATCCTTTATTGAACTACAATAAAGTTTATTGAACTACAGGTGCATATTTGAGAACACAACAGCACAAAGGTTTTCATGCAATCTGAGCACATTAACCTATGCGACAACCCAACCACCTTGTTAGTATTTGCAGTGCATCTTGATCAGCCTACTGCCCCTGTTGCCTGACCCTAGATTTTGTAAGCATGGTTTCTTGGTAAGACATTTTCTTATGCAGAACGTGTAGTGAATGATGGTCACTTCTATTTTTGCAGTTACTGTGATTGTTGATGATATGTTCAATGTGCAGCAAGTTGTGTGGTGAATGATAAAGCAATTTTTATAGGCTAATTGATAATGTAGGTTTGCATTAACATGAATTTGCATTTTTTTAAGAATGTGACAATATTCCGTGAATATGGTAAAATTAAGCTTTGTAAGAAATATTAATGAATTCTTTAGGTGGTTATGTCCTATGCATATATTTTTCTTGTACAGTTTTTCCATTATTCTAAAAACAGAAGTCAGTAACATGGAGATGGATTTTGTCATGGCTTTAGATACACATTATAAAAACAAGACAAGTAGTATGAACCCTTAAAAGCATAAAACATCTTATACAGTTAAATTTTTATGACAGATGTAGGCTGATATTGTAAGATAAAGCCAGCGCCAGAATAAGTTGTTATATCAGATCACACTGAATGTATTAGACACCTAAACTTAACTCTCAGTAAGAGGTGGGGTGTGGAAAGAGTGCGAATGAACAGCGTTTCTGAGAGCTAGGTGAGAATTGCATGAGAAAAGTCTTAGTTAAATTCTTAGTTGATATCATTGTTAGTGTTAAAAGTTATTTTATAGCTCCCAAACTGTTATCCTTTTACACCAGATATGGTTGGATGCAAATGTAATTTCTATGCACTGTAATGACTAAAATTCATAAAAATGTAAACATGTATATACATTAATCCAAAACAAAAAATACAAGAACTCTCAAATGCATGTAAGCAAGGAAATGTAAATAATCATTGCATATACCCCAAGTAAGACAAGAATAACAGGCAATTCCTAAGCTGGCATGAGGTGAACAGAAACTGAGGTACATTCTAGGACATTGTGAATAAGCTGAGCAATTTTGTATGGCCCAATGGTTTGATAGTTGCATTGTTCAGCAACATTCATCTTGGGTTATGGGAAAATTACAATAGATAAATCCATTCTAAATTCATTTTAAATCCATTCTAAATTTTGACTTGATTATTCTAAATATAGAATTTAGAATACCCCCACCTCAGAGAACAATAATAAATGAACAGAAAATCCAATATAAAAAATCCAATATACAAATCACACTGGGTTAGATATAAAGGCAGTGCACTATGACTATAACATAAACATTATTCTTAGGTATTTTAAAGGCCAATATCAGCCAGGACACATTAGTTATTGTATGGAAGCAACTTGAACTCCTCATATATGAGGTGGCTAGGATCAACCAGAATAGACCTGCTTCAAAGTACTGATCTTGTTAGTCATTAAAGTTTGCACACTTTTACAATACCCTGCAATCTGTTTCTATTTTGTGAGGTTAAGTGTCCCATACCAAATGGCAAATGAGAAGGTAATAAGAGATTGAATAAAACAAGAATAAAACATTACAAGTATTGTCAACATTAAAACTTTTCTACACAAAGCATCCACCTGAAGCTCAAAACTCTGCTTATCATCAATTTCAGTGTCAAGATATTTAAAATGCTGCCCAAGCTCAACAGCCTGGTCACTTTCTAAAATTTATTGTTATCTCTTTAGTTGTAGACATATTGATGTCCAATAAGGATGACTTACACCAATCTATGAATTGATTGGATCCCTCAGTGTCACTGCTGGACTGAGAATAGTCCACCAACCAAAAATATCCATCCAACAGTATCCTGTGGGTAGCATCCTAATGAAGGACTAGAGAATGACTAACACAAACTGCAACAACAGAAGAGTTACTGTCTCTGACTTTAATCTACAAATCTACAAGGAGGAGTAACTAGGTAAGTATATCTAATAGAGTGGTCAGTGTGTGGAGACAGTGTTTAAAAACTTCAGCTGTGCTGTAGTGTCTGATCTAATCATACCAGCAGAACACACACTAACACACCACCACCACATCAGGGTCACTGCAGTGCTGACAATCATCCACCACCCAAATAATA
>JAOUQY010000051.1:17068330-17082089 GCA_028566355.1 Doras micropoeus
AACCTTCACACTCTGCTCTTACTGGTGCAATGTGCAATTAATGAAGATTGGCCACCAGGCTGTTCCAATTTAGCCATGAAACCTCCCACATTAAAATGACAGGTGTTTCAGTTTCATTGTCTAATCCCTGTAGGTCAAAGGAGAATGGCAAGACTGGTTTGAGATGACAGAAAGAGTGTAAGTCAAATAGCCACTCTTTATAACTGTGGTGAGCAGAATAGCAATGCAGAACACATAACATGTCTAACCTTGAGGTAGATGGTCTACAACAACAGAAGAACAGGAATGTGAGGCTACAGTGGGGACAGGCCCATCAAAAAATAAACAATGGAAATGGGGAAAATTGTTCTTTTTCCAATTTTTAAATGTTCAGTTGTTCCTGAAGTGTCTTTGTACTAAAGAAAATGCATTAAACCTCTTTTCTTACAGAAAATAACATAAATAAAAAAGAGGTTAAATATTATAATATTACTTCCAGACTTGTATATATGCAGTCTGTTAAAAATACTGAAATGATGAATTTGAACCAGTAGTAATATCCTTCCTGTGTAAAGCTAGTGCAATCCAAAAGAGTTTAAGAAACACAGATAAAATAACTTTTACATTGGTTTCAGTGTTACTGGTAATATTATGGACATAGTATAAAAAACTATTATAAAAGGATGCTCACTATGATTATTTTACTGTATAATTTTCTTGTGTATTCATGTTTTGTTTTCTTTGCTATTGCCATTGCTCTTATTTTGTGAAGGTCTAGGCCACAGCAGAGTCTGGAAAATGTTTGTAAAGTTTGCTGCTTGAAAATAAAATGGCTCTTTTTAACATCATACAGCCGCCATAGATTTGTATGAACTACTTTATTGGAGAACGTATGGTACTGTAGAATAGAAGAGGCACTGAGGCAGCATGCAGAAGTCATAGACATTTAATCATGCCAAGGTCACCCCTCTCCCCTGCAGTATTATGCTATTCACATCAGCTAAAAATAGAATAGTGTTCATATGTAAAGCATGACAGTAAACACTTTTAACCCATTGTTTATTCAACAGTATTTTTTTTACTGTTATAAAAATAAGTGCATATGTTATTATAAGTTATTATATTAAGATAATAATAAAATTATATTTGAAAGATTTGTTTTGAAAAGGCCTTTTTAATAGCATACTTTCTCATGAAGCCTCATCAAGAATACTGTTAGAAACTTGATATATACTGATATATACAGTTTGGATCTGTTTAACATTATGTGAGTTAGAACATACAGTCACACACAAAAGTACATTTTACAAGTACATTTCAAATATTTTATTATATCTTTTTATGGGACAACACTATAGAAATGAAACTTAGATATAACTTAGAGTAGTCAGTGTACAGCTTGTATAGCAGTATAGATTTACTGTCTTCTGTAAATAACTCAACACATAGCCATTTATGTCCAAATAGCTGCTACACAAGTGAGTCCACTTCACAGTGAACATGTACAAATTGTGTCATTGTCCCTCCCTGGTGTCATGTGACTTGTTAGAGTTACACGGTTCTGGGTGTGAATGGGGAGCAGGGCTGTTAAATTTGGTGCTTTGGGTACAATTCTCTCATACTGGCCACTGGACATTCAACATGGCACCTCATGGCAAAGAACTCTCTGAGGAAGTGAGAAATAGAATTGTGCTCTCCACAAATATGGCCTAGGCTATAAGAAGATTGTTAACACCAAGAAACCAAGCTACAGCACAGTGGCCAAGCAACCTGTGCAGCTCTGGTGAATTCCATGCCCAAGAGTGTTAAGGCAGTGCTAGATAATAATGGTGGTTGCACACAATATTGACACTATGGGCAAAATTTGGACATGTTCACTGTGAGGTGTACTCATTTGTGTTGACAGCTATTTGGACATTAATGGCTATGTGTTGAGTTATTTTCAGAAGACAGTAAATCTGTACTGCTATACAAGATGTACACTGTCTACTCTAGTTATATCCAAGTTTCATTTCTATAGTGTTGTCCAATGATAAGATATAATAAAATATTTGCAGAAATGTGACGGTGTACTCACTTTTATGAGTGACTGTAGTATATGTCATTGTTATTCAAAAATTGTAAAAAAAAAAATAAATAAAACATTAAAATTGCTGTTCAAGCTGTAAAAAACATCCATGATAACCTTTATTTAACAGGCAAAGTGACAAAGAAAAGATTTTCAGTGTTTTCAATGATGAACTTAATTCTATTTGTTAAATATATAATCTTTAGAAATTGATGCCTGCAACACGCATCAAAAACAGTGGGACAGAGGAATGTTTACCACTGGGTGACTCCTTTTTAAGTAATACTCAAATCGTTTGGGTTTGTAATTGTAGATACTAATTGTTGCGGTTCTGCAAGTGGAATTTTGACAAAACTTGAGCTGCTCAACAGCCCATGGGCACTGTTGACTGATTCTCCTCTTCATGATGCACCATACATTTTCAATAGGAGACATATCTGGACTGCAGACAGGCCAGTCAAGCAATGCTGTTGTAATTCATGCAGAATGAGTCCTGGCATTGTCCTGCTGAAATAAAAATGGAGTTTGGAAACTCATTGTTTAGAATACTTGTGTCCTTGTATACTTAGAATAACACTTGTTTATATGTTTTATTGGTTATTTCTCTTTTGTTTTTCTTTCTAAACATGCCAGAATGTTCTGTTACTGAATATAAGCACTTTCTTCTGATTCATTAAATGCATCACTGATTTTGCAGCATGATTTTGTCACTGTGTTGTCTTTGATCTCCAAGGCCTGGAAGAGAGGGAAAGATGGAGGACAGAATTTTCTATTTCAATTGAAACTAATTTCATTCAAAATGAATATAATCTTAGCACAGTGATTTCAATGATGAACTTAATTCTGTAGAATTGATGCCTGCAACACATTAAAAAAAGATGGGACAGATGCAATATAAGATTGAAAAGGTTATATAGATGTAGCATGCTGCCTGCGTCCAACCATGACGCAAGAAATGCAACCTGAAAGTGTATTATGCAAAGATGAAGCCATATATTAATTTTGCACAGAAACACAGACAAGTTCTTTGGCCCAAAGTCAGGACTTGAGATGAACCCAAGATGGACCAACAGACAGTGGAAACTCGGTGGTCAGACAAGTCCACATTTTAGCTTGTTTTTTTTTAAAAACAGACAGATTTTTTATGCCAAATAAGACCATCCAGAGTTTTACCAATGAAAAGTGCAAAAAACAGCATCTTTGATGGCATGGGGTGCAACAGTGGCCATGGCATGGGTGATCTGCATACGTGAAGGTACCACTGATGTGGAGGCTTGTATTGGTATTTTGGAGAAACCTATGCTGCCATCAAGACAGCATCTTCTCCAAGGAAGTCCATGTCTATTTCAGCAGGACAATGCCAGGCTTCATTCTTCACAGCGTGGCTTGACTGGCCTGCTCGCAGTCTAGATCTGTCTCCTATTGAACATGTATAAGGAGGAGAATCAGACAACAGTGACCATGGACTGTCAAGCAGTTACACAGCAAGAATGGGCAAAAACATCACTCTAACAAACATGGGTCCTGGTGTCATAGTTTCACTGGAAGACAGGAATTAGTTTAACCCATTTCTTGTTGACTAGAGTTTTCTTTGATTTTTTAAATGAAACATTGTATAGCATGCCTACTGTAGTTACAATTCTTCAAAGAATAAAGGGGTCCCACAAGACAAATCATACCACGCTCACATCAACACGATATTTCCTGATTTTTGTACACCATTTTTTGTAATTCTTTATATTCACCTTAAAGGCTTATTTCATTTTCCTGCAACCTGTTGTCAGATCATTTGTTTTCCAGTTGGGGTGAACTGATTAACTGTTTGTGGACATGCCTCTTTAATGTTTTGCTGACCAGGGGTGTAATTGGCTCATCTGGAAAATATTTATGCAACTGGTGAGCAAACAATTTGTTGTACAGATAGAATCATGAATATCTATTTATGGTTCACTGAAAAGCAAATTTATGGCAGGTTATGAACAGTATGAAAGATTCTTGAATGCTATAACTATTGGATAAATAAAAGTGTGTGTATATAGCAGCTACATTATATGTAACTGTCTGTTAAGTTTGGTATACTTAAGTGGAGTGCTGCCAAACTTACAACTGAACAAAGCAATATTTTTACTGCATTTTCCCTGCAAGAACTTTATATCTTTATAGGAACCCACAGACCCCTACTAAAGAAAATAGCTGTTGTCTGTGTCACCCATTGGAACTGTATTGTTGTACACCCTCAATTTGTTTCAACAGTATATGTGTTCCAGTTTGACTTGTGTGTGATTATCTGTGAAACTGTACCTGCTTTAGTGAGCTGTATGTCAGCAGGCAATCTGCATAAGGCTGGCTGCAGACGCATTTTTGCAGCCTAGAAAAAAATTCAGACAAATAACTAAAGCTGTGAGCACAGAAAGTGCAAAAAAAATCACCAAAGCTGTGAGCACAGAAAATTGTATTGGATATGCATGTGCTAGATATGCCCGGTGAATCAAGCATGGCTCATAAATTGTCATATGGATAGGTTGTGTAGGTAGCACAGAGGTTTACACTCACTGATAGGAAATGACGTAATGATGTACACAACAAATTGTCAACTGCTAAAACAATCAATCTAACAGGGTACACCTGGGTAACAAGAAACACCTATCAGTTACATGGTTCAGTATTTTGATCTTTTGAAATATGGGTTGATGGGTTAACATCTCAAGCTCAGATGTTTTCAGTGTATAGCTAAAACAAAAGCATTGACTTTGGCATTCCAATACTTTCAGAGAGGACTATATTTGACCACCAAATAGCTTTGAATCTGAGGAAATCTGGGAAAACAAGCCTGCTGCAAAGATTTTGATGACTTTTATAATTGATTACTGAAATTCTACTGAAGGTTTGACTATGTTTTATGTTGTGTCAGAACTACAAATGTTCTGGGTTGTCTTGTGGGGCTGAACCCATTTAAAGATATAGTAGTTCCTTGGGATTTTTGTGCATTGTGAATGGCATTTTACCTACGGAAGTGCAAAATGCTTAGCACCCATAGGTCTAAGTTAATTCATGGTGTGTATATAAGATAATATTAAGAACTAACAATATATACAGTATTTTCGGTTTTAGATGTTTAAAGAAAACTGTAAGGTGAGATAGAATTATCAGTATATGATTTCTGGTTTATACTTAACATCAAAATATTTTCTAGAGTCAGAACCACATGTGTTAATAGTCATGATATTAATGCTTTTATCTACATTTGGAATATGATTTTCTGACTGAACATTTGAGGATATGACTGAAAGGCATGTGTATGTGTTGACTATGTGAGTTTATAGTGTGAATAAGGGCAACAACTGTGCCAGCTTATATCACACATGTTGTGCCTCTATCATAATGAGGGAGAAGAAGCAGCCAGTACAAAAGAGACTCCAACTTCAAGGGGATTGTCTGGCTCTCATCCTGTACAAATGTCCCACTCAATGCCTGCCTCTCAGGTGCACATTGCAACAAACAAGCAAGCTAACAAGCTCTATGGCTACCAATTCTCCCCGGAGCATACTCATTATTTTCAGTGGTAAATCCAGCAAGCCTCTGTGCAGAATCAGGTCTCTTTCATGTCTTCTTTATTTATATATTTACCACCCTGTCAGTTATACAGAGGTAAGCCTGATGTATGTGAAACATTTAACATTTTTTAAAGTCTTGAAAACTGACAGACGATTTCACTGATCTGCTTTTTGCTGACCCTGGGTAAAGGGTTTTGGTAATTGGTGGAGCACCTCACATCCCTATCTGCCTATTTGAAGATTAAACACGGTTATGAGAACATATATTCCTTTTCAGCATGTCTCTATTATAAATAAGACCATGCTCTGAAGTTGTACAAGCTCCTTGCAAACCTACTGTAAAATGTTCAGTGAGATGCTGGTGAATATTTTGAAGCTGCTCGTTAGACATCAACAGCAAGAACCATCTAGACTACCCTCAAGCTGGAAACCATAGCATAGAAGTCACAGTCATCTAATGCTCTCTCTCTCTCTCTCTCTGTAGTATTTGTTACATAGACTAACCAGAAGATACCAGCCTTCCAGCCACTCTCCTCTTGCTCAGCACTCTCCTCTTTACTTCTTTTCCCTCCAGGTAAAATGAAATTGCATTTCGAAAACTTTGTTTTTCTATATTCATACTTGGTGACCATTTTGCACCAGTTACAAGTTCCAATAAAGCATGACAAATGTCCTAAAAGTGAAAAAAGCTTACAAACATACTATATTTCTTTTTGATCTTAAAATTGATAAACAAGAAATACTGTAAAAATGTAAGGTAGTTGGTTAAATTAAGCCCTTAACACAGAAACAGAAATAGTGCACTTATTTTATGTAAGGAGGCATGCCATACCGTGGTCCGACATTAGAACTACCACTCCCAGCAATCCTAGCACCAATCAGCACTGATGAGAGACACCTGCTCGCTTAGGTTTAGAGCAGTGCCTCTCATCGCACCTTTGGTCGCATGGCATGAGGTATCTTACAGAAAGTATCTTTGGTAATGTCGGGCCTCATAGAGTCCTTGTTTCTATGTGCGAGTTCTCTCCTTACCCTAGTTGCCATGGGATTCGGCCCTGATTATCTGTGTGGAGGGTCGCCACAATGGCCCCACCACGCTACTGTCAGTGTTTCCTCACTGCAGCAGGTGGCCTGTCTGTATCCTGCATAGCTCAGAGCTACTCTTGGTTGAAGTTTCTAGCATAAGTTTGCTGACTGATTCCGGGAAGCATCGGTTAAGCACTTCCGGGTTTCTCTGCTTACCCTTAATCAGCATGGTCCGTGCTTGGCATTCATATTGCCTATTTTTTTTCTGGTGTGGGGTGCAGCAGTCGCCTTTGTTCTCCCTGGTTGTTTCGTAAAGTCCTTTGCATTTGAGTCTGCTTGCTAGTGGCTCTTGTTTTTGTCATTAAGCTTCACCCCTTTTTGACACACACCCAGCTAGTGCCATGGTAATGTGTGGGTCTGACCTGAGTTCGATCCCCAGGCCCTCCAGTTTAAGCAGCTTTTCGCACCCAAATATTTAGCATTTTGGAATTTGGAGGCTAAATCAAAAACGTGAACACTTTGTCATGTTCCTCAAACCATTTCTGAAATTTTTTTGCAGTGTAGCAGGGCACATAATCCTGCTGAAAGAGGTCACTGCCATTAGGGAATACTGTTGCAATGAAGGAGTGTATTTGTTTTGCAACAATGTTTAGGCAAGTGGTACATGTCAAAGTAGCATCTACATGAATGCCAGGAGCCAAGATTATCCACACAACATTCCCAGAGCATCACACTTCCTCTTCTGGCTTACCTTCTTCCTACAGTGCATCCTTGTGTCATCTCTTCACCAAGGAAATGACATAAAACCACCTGGCTGTCCACATGATGTAAAAGAAAACATGATACATCAGACCAGGCCACCTTTTTCCGTTGCTCCATGGTCCAGTACTGATGCTCATGTGCCCATTGTAGGTGCTTTTGGTGTTGGACAATGGTCAGTATGGGCACTCTGACTGGTCTCTGGTTACGCAGCCCAATATGCAGCAAGATGCAATGCATGTGTTCTGACACCTTTCTATCATAACCAGCATTAACTTTTTTAACAATTTGTACTAACAGTGGCTCTTCTGTTGGACTAGACCAGATAGACTAGCCTTCGCTCCACACATTCATCAGTGAGCCTTGGGTGCCCATGACCCTGTCACTGGTTCAATGGTTGTCCTTCCTTGGACCACTTTTGGTAGGAACCCACAAGACCTGCTGTTTTGGAGATGCTCTGACCTAGTCTTCTAGCCATAACTATTAGGCCTTTGTCAAACATCACATAGATCCTTATGCTTGCCAATTTTTCCTACTTCCAACACCTCAACTTCAAGAAGTGTCTGTTCACTTTCAGCATAATATATCCCATGCCTTGACAGATGCCATTGTAATGAGATAATCAGTGTTATTCACTTCTCCTGTCAGTGGTTTTAATGTTATGCCTGATCTGTGTATTTTATTTTGTGTATTTACCTTTATATTCCTAGGTATATTACATTTTTTTCTCCCTCTTCTTCCTCTCCTCATTTTTTCATGCAAGTCACTACTCCTAAGTGGCTCACCCAGTTAATGCCAACATCCCAAGTCTCCACTCCCCCTTTTCTCCCTTAATGCCTTTCCTCATTCTCTGGGCTGAGAAATAACAGCCCAGCCTCCAGCTCCACCCATAACAGAAAGGTGCAACCAAAATATGGACCCAGCAAATGCCATCCAACCCCCACTGTGGCTGTCTACTCTGAACCTCCCTCTCTATGGAGAGTCCAAAAAACTGGCCCTGAGATACATGGGTCCATTTAAGGTGGCTCACCAGATCAACTCAATCTGGAGTTGCCTCCTGTCCATCTCCATCCCACCTTCCATGTGTCTTGGCTTAAGCCTTAAGCTCCACCGCCAGCCCAGTGTGTCATCAAGGGGTCCCTGGTTACATGGTTTGTCAATTGTTGGACTCTAACTAGGTGCAAGGCAGCACCCAATATCTGGTAGACTGAGAGAGGGGTATGGTCCTGAGGAATGCTCCTGGGTTATATAACGGTTCTCAGGGCTAGTCCTCCTTTCTGATGCGACTTCTCTCATTATCCTGGTTGTTTATTAATCTAAATATCTATATCCATTTCACTCATATATTCTCCATTTAAATAAAAATCTTCCTTTATATTTCTAGATATATTCTATTCCTTTACTTTTGTCTATGTTCTTCTCACTCCTCATTTTTTCAGAGATGTCACTACTCCAAAGTGGTTCACCCAGTTAGTGCCCACAACCCAGATTGCCCACAATGTGGGTTTGAGTCTCCACTCACTCTTTTCTCCCTTAATGCCTTTCATCTTCAGCTGGACTGAGAAATAATAGCCCAGCCTACTGCACTTGGGTCCATGTCTCCCTAACCCTTAACATTTTAATCATATTTTCATGATATGAAAAGAACTCCAATTAGTATGAATAGATAGTCATTTTTTAAAACTGATACTATTTGAAAGGTCTTTAAGTTTCTCAAAAGTACTGTAAAACAAAGCTCATGATTAGACAGCAGAGCAAGCAGCATATACCCTGTTTTTACTTGGTTGTTTCATATGTCTTGAGTATCAAGATTATATCTTTATCAAGATTATCTACATTCTAAAAAATGCTGGGTTGAAATAGACCCAAAATGGGCCATTTTCACAACCCAGCGCTGGGTCAATAATGGACAAACACAGCATTGGGTAGTTTTGACCCAGCATTTTGGGTCAAACGCTTAACCCAACAGCGATGCAATTTTAACTGTATTGCTGGGTTAACTTAACTGATGTTTGTGTTATTTCTTGATTAAACTTACACAATACTATATCTTTACAATATAATGCAATGAATAAAATGAAACACCACTTGTAACCACTGAAATGTAGTAATTTATTATCTCTTTCTATACACATACACACACAACTCTATACACAAAAACTGGGATGGCATGTTTAACAAGCACATATGGATGTGATGGTCAGTTGTCCACAAACATTTGGCCATATAGTATATATACACCGACCAGCCATAAAATTAAAACCACCAGCCTAATATTGTGTAGGTCCCCCTTGTGCTAATAATACAGCTTTGACCCATTGAGACAATGAGTCCAAAAGACCTCTGAAGGTGTGCTGTCGTATCTGGTACCAATACTTCAGCAGCAGATCTTTGAACGCCTGTAAGTTGTGAGCTGGGGTGAAAGAGGCCACTGCCATTAGGGAATACCTTTACCATGCAGGGGTGTACTTGGTTTGCAGCAATGTTTAGGTAGCTTGTACGTGTCAAATTAACATCCAAATGAATGAGGACCCAAAGTTTCCCAGCAGAACATTGCCCAGAGCATCACACTGGCTCCACCAGCTTGCCTTCTTCCCATTGTGCATCCTGGTGTCATCTCTTCCCAAACACACACACAGGCCACCTTCGTCCATTGCTCAATGGTCTAGCGCTGATGCTCATGTGCCCATTCTAGGGTCATCATGGGCAGCCCCACACAGCTACGCAGCCCCATTCACAGCAAGCTGTGATACACTGTGTCTTCTGATGACTTTCTATCATAACCCGCATTAACTTTTTCAGCAATCTGTGCTACAGTAGCTCTTCCGTGGGATCAGATCAGATAGGCCAGCCTTCACTTCCCACACCCCCACATCAAGGTACTAACCACTACATACTGGGAACAAGGAACAAGACCTGCAGTTTTGAGATGCTCTGACTCAGTCATCTAGCCATCACAATTTGGCCCTTTTTAAAGCTCTGCTCGGATCCTTATGCTTGTCCATTTTTCCTGCTTCCAACACATCAACTTCAAGAACAGATAATCAATGCTTTTCACTTCACCTGTCAGAGGTCTTAATGGTATGGCTGATCAGGGTATACACATATACACAGTAAAGCTGTCATACATTTTAGACAGTCTGAACTATGAACTATAGTCATTATAATAATATTAATAATAATAATAATAATAATAATAATAATAATAATAAAACATAATAACTAATTATATATAAAAATATCAATAAACTCATAAGTCAATTACTGCAAACAACTTTTTTTACAAAATGAATGGCCAGACTCTTTTCAGAAAGGGTGTCATCTGAGGTAGCTGGTCAGAGATGAAAATTATGGTTCAGTGGGGAAAAAAAGGGTCCTCAGTAGTCTTTCTGAGACTCCTGACCTGGAATTTCATAAAAAAACAGTCTGTAAAAATTCCCATGTGACTGGAAAACACTGTGAGCAGTGCTGATCAGTGCTGACTTCTCAGACTGCTGTTATAATTACCATATCCACAAGCACACATGGGTCCATATGATATCATTTTGTGCCACTAAGCTACAAGGGCACCAACTGTGCATGTGCTGGAAAACCAAAATGCACATGTATGAAAAGTGGACTCTAGAAAGTAGTATAAGAAGAAGAACTACGTGTCTGTGATGTCCACAAAGAAGTATATCTGGGCTTTCACAAGCCTGGACATAAGTGAGTAATTACTACAGATTTAATGTTATGTAAATGTGAGTGGAATGCTAACACATTACACAAAGTCTACTTTATACTAGGTGCTTTATTAACTTACAGGTTGTAAACTGGAGTTGGGAGGACTACCTGAAGTAGTCTCAATGCCATATCATCTTGTGCACCTTGCAAGCAGAAAATAATGTTAGTGTTAGATGTTAATGTTAGACCACATTCTGTGGTCATGGCAGAGAATAAGCACAGTTACTTACTAGCTACATATAGAAATGCTAATTCAGATCCAGAAATTAAACGTGTGTGTGTGTATGTATAAATACAAATTGCTAGACAAGTTTATTAAAAAGATTATGAGATAATGCTGACTTTGTCCTCTGTAGTGCGCTCTCTGCTCCATATGCGGTTTGGAATTCGCCTGCAGTAACCCTGCGTGAGTGTGAGGCAAAGAGCAAGGTGCAGAGAGTATTAGCGAGCCAACGTACACATCAGAGATCTGTCAGAACAAATATGTAAAACTGAGCACAGAATAGACTTTTGATTGCTCAAATTAAGCTCTTCTTTGGCCGAGAATATTACTACGCACTCAGAAAGTCCCACTGAGTGAGTCCCATTGAGAAAGAGGCACAAAAATAACACCGTATTTATCCGCCATTTAAGTAGTAATGTTGCACATGATAAAAATGTGCACTTACTTTGCTTGGAAAATAGTTGTAACTGATCCAAACAGTAAATAAAATAGAAGGAGTAATGTGGGAACATCAGGAGGTGAATATAAAGGTCTGCATGGCTGTCACCTGTCTCTTTATTACTCCTTGCCTCCATATTGGAAACCAGTGTAATGTAGATTAGCTATACTGGAGTCACTCTTACACAGTGCGCCACTAGCCAAAACAGAAAAATCATAACAAAGCTCTTAGTGAATAAATGTTTGGTGCCCAAAATGCAGCTACAAGGCTAATGGAGGTAACATAACCTGTTTACGTCTTTTTATATTTTATATTTCACAGTGCCTAAGCAGACAGGTAACCCAGGGCTGTTCCAGATTACTTAGCTAACAACGCCACACGGTTTTAAGCACTCCTGCAGTTAGCACCATGCTAACTTCTGGGCTACACATTTAGCTTGTAGCTTCAGTGTAAAGTTGAGAAGCAAATTTCAGACACCAAACATGTTGACTACATTTAGTAAAAAGTTGACTACATTTAGCTGACCAGTTTAGCAATAACTTTAGCGTGTTAGCTAGCCTTAACTTGAACATTTTCAGGTGGCTCATTTTAGCTTTTTTGTGAATAAAAGTAAATAAAACTTACTTATGTTTAACTCTTAGTCATACATTTCACCAACTCAATTCAGCACCAAAACTATTATATTATATAAAATAACTTTATAACTCACTTTACTCAGCAGGTAGGATTGCTGCAGCCTGTTTCAGTGGGAGTGATGAGGTGATGGAGGCGGGAAACATCCATAGGTCGCGTTACATGCATGTTCCCTTTCACGTCCACTCTCAAAACCCAGTAACGCTGGGTTGTTTGAAACTACCCAACAAACTTCAAAACAACCCATAGTTATGACCCAGCTTCATTAATGTAGCCGCTGGGTTGTTGAAATAACCTAGCATTTTTTAGAGTGTATATAAAATTAAATGTGTAAACTCATTTTAGTTACTGTATATGTTGTACAGCTGTAAATGCCTTTCCCTTTAAAATGCATTTAACTACACAAATCCCTTCCAGTAGGTTACACATGAATGGCAAATTAAAATTTAATAGATTGTTTTGCATATTAACACACAATACTGTTTTCTGATTTTATTCTGACCAGATTAACATTTGTCTACAAGTGCAAACACTTAGATAAATGTTAAACTTGTGGATACATTATTATTATTATTATTATTATTATTATTATTATTATTATTGTTGTTGTTGTTGTTGTTGTTGTTGTAAATTATTATCGTGCTTTTGGGAAACTGGGCCCAGGTTTGTAGGTATCACCAGTCATATGTAAATATATGATGATCTGCATACAGGATGTGTTACGAATCGGGTTGCTGAAGGAGGAGCTGGAGGCGTAGATGCAGAACAAGATAGAGTTTATTGAGTTAAAGTAGGTATCAGTCAGTGTGTACACTGTCAGAGGCAGAGGCAGATTGCTGGCGAAGGGTGCAGGTAGGGAGTCGCGGCGAGGGGCGAGCGCCGGGGAGGCTGCCGGGGCACGGCTGGCGGACGGGCGGTCGGGGAGAGCCGCGAACCTGCACAGAGAAGGCACAGCAGAGACAGACAACTGGGACGCCACACGGGAATCGGCCACTGGCGAGGGAAAGGCTGGGAGGAAGGACGAAAGGAGGGAGAGCAGCGAGGAAGGGCGACAGGAGTGAAGGTAGTAAAGCGGGGAGAGTGAACTGGCTAAGCGGGCCCGGATGAACGTGGAAAGAGAGAGAGGGAGAGAGGCAGCGAAAGAGAAAGGGACAGAGTGAGGACCGGGACACCGAGGGTTAGTAGATAAATTGTGATAAGTGATAGATACAGAGTGTGTTAGTAAATTATCTACACAATGTACAGGGAGAAACATGAACCAGCGCGCAAGCGCGCTGGCTGGGAGTACTGGCGCTGCTACTCCAATACCCCACAGTCAGCCGGCTATACACGCTGCAAATTATAAAGGAAAGCTC
>JAOUQY010000051.1:17300110-17312463 GCA_028566355.1 Doras micropoeus
TTTATGCCTAAGTGTTAAAGATTTGTTTAACATTGACAGTATTCAACATGAAATTGTCTGTCTTGACTCTATTTAAAAAGTATTGAGTTGAAATGCAGTCAGTTTAAACATAACTTTAATGAAGTTGTTATTTCTTTAATTTAACCATAGCTATATAGCTTATGCTTGGAGATGCAGGCTTGTTTAGGCATGTCACCAATATATACCCTTTCCCCAAAGGCATGTCTGTTAGAAAAGATTTAGTTGTCTTCTCTTTGATGGATGAGAGAATATAAAGCATTAACCATAAGCACATTGAATACGTTGATGTTCTCCCAGCACAAGCAGGCTCAGAGTACATAATGTCCTGGCCCAACACCAGCATATTTTAATCAAATAAATAACCCTATTCACTGTCACTGGATTGCCTCTTTCAGTCTGGACTAGGAACAACTTCCGCAGTCTCTACATGATGACAGGCTTGACCTAAAGTAACGGGTCAACCTGCTAAAAGTTGGGACACCGTCTGATGACAGTGCCCCCTTTTTTCATAGCAAGAACACAGTGAATGAATAGTCTGCTAGTTTTCCAGGCCTGCGTGATGATATACAAGAGCCAACAGTACGTTTCATTACTCCATGAATTATTGACTTGAATGCATGTCAGTGTAATTTATAGATTTCCCTAGTAATTCTATTTGGCAGTGACCAGCCGGGGTGGAGATGATATAAGGGCATCAGGGAGACAGCAAGAAGTGTTATTCCCTAAACGTTTTACCATAATCATTGTTGTTTATATAATGGCCTGAAACTATTTACAAAAAAAGATTCTGCTTCAGTTTTTCCAATTTGTCCTTATTCAGGATGAGAGCCAATTAACACAAATTAATCTGTGTTCTGGTGCAGATCCAGCTTCGGAAACGTCGTGGAGCAGACGGGGCTTACGCTGCAGAGCATTGTTTACATTAAGGGTGACAAACTCCCATCCTGAAGAGCCTCAGTCCTCTTTGTCCTTTTTGAATGTGGGAAATATAAACTACCTGAACATCTCTACTCTAATAATGTCAGCAAATCTGTTACATGGGGAACTTTTGTCTCTTGTTTTTGTTTGAGATACTTCCATTTGCCTACTTAATCCTAGCAATTTCAGCCGTATTATTGTGATATTGTGTATTTTATAGCAAAGCAGGTTAATGGTTTCTGTACAATCTGCAAGTGGTCAGCAAAAGACAGCTCTAACACTGTGTGAATGCTCAATCAGTGAACGGCTCTCAGCAAAAGGGCCTATTTTTTTTTTTTACTGTTCATTTCTCTGCAAAGATTAAATGAATATCAATCACACCAGCAAGCTCAAGATCAGCTGCACAAAGCTGCATGCGCACACACACACACACCCTTGCTGCTTTTCTTTACAATATAGTGCTTAGTTTAAAAAAAGGATTGATTACAATGAACAAATCACAAAAAGATAAATAAAACATCACCATGTTTACTTTAGGTATTTTTATGTATTATTTTGTTTACAGCATGGCAAGTTAGTTCTGTGCTGGCTCAGAGCTTAAGGTCACGACTAACTCTGCTGCATCTGCTCAACTCAACTCAACTGCAAGTGGATTTGGATAAACGTGAGCACTAAATGAATAAAATGCTAATTTATATGTGAACATCCATTCAGATGAGATAAGACAACAGAACAAATGTCTAGAACAATCTTGCGTTTACACACTTACTGCTGTGGAAAGAAATGAACTGTGCTCATATGGGTTTAAGGCTAGTTTCATTTGTAGACAGAAATTAGAAACAAACAATAGAAAAATCAGATGTCCAGTGTACAGATTTGTGTGGTAATGCAAAAAAAAAAATTAGGCACCAATAAAGCCTAAGCATGCCATTATGCTTCTGTTTAATACAGAGCAATTCATGGTGCCATTCATAGCATTTCATAACCCCAGGTCTAAAAGTCTATAGGCTTCCTGCTCTCCAGTTTGCATTTAAGATTTATTAAAAAAAAATCATTGCACTTCTTGGTTATGGTTTAAAAAGTGTAATCAGCTTGTGCAATCAAATGTTATGTACTTCACAAGGATTCTCCATCTGACGCACGTGTTGCGTCTTCTGTACAGATACAGAGAGAGAGAGAGAGAGAGAGAGAGAGAGAGAGAGAGAGAGAGAGAGAGAGAGAGGAGGGGTGAGAGAGGAGAACACAGGGAAGAGTCTGCAGGCTGATCGCAGTCTCCTACAGGGATCGGTGTATGGTGTGTGTGTTGCTAAACCGCGCTCAGAGACGGAAGCGGGAGAAGCCGAAGACGCGCTGGCTCGTCGCGTGCTCATTACCTTCCGAGAGGTAACCGCCTCGTCTCTGTTGGTGTTTGCCATTGAAATCGCTTGTATCAGCTCTGTGCGTGTCAGTCAGGGTTTAAACAGGGGTGCACGTTTGTTTCAGCTCCGCTGGGAGAGATGGCTTAGCACGCCGCGGCCAGTCCCACATGCACGCAGAGGTGGAGTGAGTGAAGCGCTCGCCTCCTCGCCTCTCCCCGGATCTCCGTCTGCACGATGAGCGTGGCTCTGCAAGATCTGCGGAATAACGTAAGTGCAGAACATTACTGTCCAGCCGACCCCTCCGTATCGCCCATCTCGCCGTACTGAACAAAGGGAAGCGCTAGACATCGGCGTGACCTTCTCTAGTCAACCTCAGACTCTGTGGTGCTTGTAAACATGAGAGAAATCCTGCAGATACGAGGACAGGCTAGCCATTGCGTAGCGTAGCATTCTCGTTTTTCCTGTCTGCGCGACATGCCTACGTGATCAGGCTGTAGATAACTTCCATCTGAACATGTACTTTCTTTTGATGCCATGCACCGAATGTATGCACCAGTGGTTTGCTGAAACCTCTCTTCCTACCCCGGAGCGTAAAATAAAAGTCGCTGTCCAAATTTGGCAACATAAATATGCATTTTTTTGGTGATTTTTTTATAATTACAGCCTGGCTGACTGCCTTATCGCGTTACAAACGGGACAAATTAACCCATAACATCGCCAACTTGTTGCAGCATGTTTGCCTGTGCGGTGCTGCCTGTGTTGTGCTCGCGCTCCCAGTCCTGCAGCGCGCGGCTCTTATTGGCTATTGAGCACAAGACCAAGTGAAGTGGATAATAATTGATATATGGTATCCATGGCGACAAGTTCTGGGCGAGGCCTGTGAGAAAGGACGCTGCATACTAATATGTTTACTATTAGATCTAATAACAGCCCTTAAATGAGCATTTTAATGAATTAGTCGTTATCACTCCCTGACCGGTGCGTGTAGCTGCAGTGATCAGCGCTTTAATGATTTATCCCCCCTTATCAAACTGTCCTCCCCAGCGCGCGCTTATGCTCTAGAGCTTCCTAAATCAATACCGGAAGCAGCCTGTTTTGTTTACATCAGTAGTCAGCTGATTACTATAGGCAGCAGTATACTGAGAAAGAGTTCTGATCTTATAATAAAAAAACTGGAACATCTAAAATTCGATTATAAACACTCCACAAGACTAAAGAATCGCTGAACACATGAACAGAAACAGCATTTACTTTTGCAATCAGCATCATTAGGCCAGGTGCCAAAATATCCTACAGATCAGGTCTATAGATAAGTTATATCTATACCTAGCTGTACGTTCATGTCTTCATATGGATGTCTTCAGGATATTTTGTCACAACACCTGGCCTAATGATGCTGATTGCAAAACGTAAACACCGTTTCTGTTCATGTGCTCCCCGATTCTTTAGTCTTGTGCGGTGTTTATAATCGAATTTTAGATTTTCCAGTCCACATGTTTAATATTTTCCACCTAACATGATGCGATGTAAAAGATCTTTAACGAAGCTTAATGAAGGCTTAAATTAGCACACGAATGACCTTACACCTGTCCCTAATGCCAACACAGTAAGGGTCCTCCAGTTTATTTATTTATTTCAAATCTAAAGTCATTTTTGGAGGAGCATCTGAAAATGTGCCACTTTTTGTTCAGGGCAAAGAACAGAAATACAGTATGTAATTAATTGTTATATCAGGGAACTTATTTGTTAACTCATTTGTTATTTTTATGACTTTTTGTGTTGTTCCATCTCACTGGAAGCAGATCTCTTTAAGAGCCTTTATTTTTTCAAACTGTTTGTTTTCAGTAAAGTTCCTGGATGCTGACCACCTCGTTAACATGCCGTGTTTGTCATTTGTAGCTAAGGAGCAGATGAACCCATGCAGTAAACCAATTAGCTTAATGTCCATACAGCCACAGGCACATTTCGTGCTTTGGTTTGTTATCTGCATGGGCATGGGCAGGGTCATTGAGGGGACAGGGAAAATGGTTTGTCATTTCTCCAAAGAAATGAAGGCAGAAATGATTGTGCCCACTAACAAAACTGGATGTAAATTTGCAGCATGTAGTCTGTAGTTGTTTCTGTTGTGTTTACCGTGTAGGCTTAAATATCACTCCCCACAATACTGGTCATGCATTTCACACATAACTGGTTTGAGTCGGTCATTAAGAATGTATGACACGACGTGCAAACAACGAGGAATTAATTTCACAGCCAAATCCCAAAGTAATGTGTGCTTCTATTGGTCTCTTTACACTAGGATATGTGCAATGTTGCATATGCATCACTTAACCCTACATATATCCCTCAGTGTCACTTAGTGATATATGAAAGAGCGAGAGAGAGAGAGAGAGAGAGCGAGAGAGAGAGAGAGAGAGAGAGAGAGAGAGAGATTATAGAGTGAAATACACAAATTTACTAATCTTTGGGATAAGTGGTTTGATTTAAATGTTACATGCTAGGCTCATTTGGCAAATTAGCAAAGCAGGATAACTGTGCTAGCTATGTACACTCACCAGAGACACCAACGATCTCTGCTACTTTCTGACACTTAATGAGGAATCTTCCAATTTTACCCATTCAACCACATGCCATAGTGTTGATCCGACGAACATCTGAGCCGGTCATTTGGATTGTTATACCTAATTTAATGTCACACGTGTAGAAAATGAATGGTGGCCTGCTGCTTTGTTGCTTGCTAGTATGAATGTAGGGATAGCCGGTATGCCACGTGAGTAAACTATTACTCACTCTCAACATGCAGTTTGAAAAAGGAAGTTGTTTCTGTAAATATAGTGAGCTGTTAGTGTTTATTAGACTACTTACAAACTTCCTCATAGCGTTTGGGCAATTCTTTCTTCGCCACGTCTCACGTGGTGCGATGTATTTATTTTTTCTTTCGTTCTTTTATTCTTTTGGCATTTCTCCATCCTGCTTTTTCATTTCACCTCCTGTGTTTTGATATCTTTATTTATTATTATTCTTTTGTTTCTTTATTTATAACATTAAAACCACCTCATTGTATCTACGCTCTTTGTCCTGAAGTTTTTAAACCCCTCAGTGTCACTGCTGGACTGAGAATAGTCCACCAACCAAAAATATCCAGCCAGCAGTGTCCTGTGGGTAGCATCCTGTTACCACTGATGAAGGACTAGAGGATGACTAACACAAATTGTGCAGCAACAGATGTGTTACTGTCTCTGACTTTACATCTACAGGGTGGAGTAACTAGGTGGGTGTGTCTAATAGAGTGGACAGTGAGAGGACACAGTGTTAAGAAGCTTCAGCAGCACTGCAGTGTCTGATCCAATCGTACCAACACAACACACACTAACACACCACCACCACATCAGAGTCACTACAATGCTGACAATCATTCAGCACCCAAAGAAAAACAGATGGACTACATGATCTGTACCTGTATGGTCAGTGGAGCTGATAAAATGGACAAAGAGTGTAGATACAAGGAAGCACACACACACACAGACGTGCACTGGAAGTATATTAAATGATGACAAAAGCAATTTATTTCCCCTCACTGCTGCATGCTTATGTAGTGATTTTAAAAAAGATACCTGATGTGTCTTATGGTTAGGACACCCTTCAAGGCTGGCATACTCTGACAACAATTCAACTCTGTGGGACTCTGAGCAGAAATGAGTGGGTGATTTTGCTGAGTAAGATGCTTGCTGCCGTTCTTCCAAATTTGGCCAAAATGTGGCACTCTAAAAAATTGCTTCCTTATCTCATCTTTGGAATGATGCAACTTTTGAAGTAAATTCTAGCCAAATACAGTGTCTACTGTGGCGCCTGCACTGATAAAGGGTATGCAGATGCCATCAATGTTTTGAAGTATTTATCCCGTTTGCACGTTATCGTGTACCATTTCAGACACTTGTTTTAATATGTTATTGTTTCTATAGTTATAACTTGGATATGGTGGACAAAGTATAAACAAATTATGCAAAATACATGTAACCTGGTTACAGAGGTATCTGATATAATGTAAGTGATAACAGAAACTATAAATAAATAAAAGGTACTGCATGTCGTTCTTTAATACAAAATGGTAATTGATGGCAAATTGCTGTTGTATAAGAGGAATGAAAACTTCTTGACGTGCTGTTATTGGAAAATGATCGACTTTTCAGTGCTAGCAGATCACACCACACTGTTATTGATTATTTTTTATAACAGCATGCCCTGGAGTGTTTCATTCTTAATATAATGGTGTAGTGTGGGCCAGTTTGTGTTTGCTGATCTGAGATACTGTCAGATGACTGTCATGTTGAATAGTGCTGTGTAATCAGCATTGTCCTGTGGATGCTTACAAGTCCTGCTGTCTCTGACATTTCAAATGCACCACCCTACTGACTTGATAGCGGCACAGAATGGTTCTATTTATAGAGCTTTTAATGCCATTTGGTTAGGTCTGTAGAAGCTTGTCTTTTTTTTTTTTCTTGCACTGGTGTGAATCCACAGCCGCACTGAGGCGCCCACGGCCCCAGGGAGAGGAACTGGACGAATGGTCTTGTCTGTGCACTGCTGCTTGGGTGTGGTGTTGTGGGAAAGAGTGCTTTTGGAGCTCTCTGGAGGTGGAGTGCTTTTCACTCCTCGACCTCTGCCTGACCCTGGAGGGCTGCTCAGGGCTTGGGAGAGCTGGTGCATCCTGCCTAAGGGTGTGTGAGTGCAGGGAGAGGGCCACACTTTCCTGTGTGTGTGTGCGTCTGTACATACGTATGTGTGTGTTAATACATTTTTAGTCAGCGAGTTTACAGTGAAGTGAGTGAAGAGCCGGTTCACATTCAGGGATGCTGTGGTAGAAGATGGTGATGCTGAAACACTTAGGTTAGAACAGAAATGTGTTTATTTAAAGCCTTATCGCAGAGAAACCTCGACTCTTGGCTTTGTAAGGAACTATTGTTCATTATTTGATAAGGGCCTCAGTTTTCCTTTGTGTTCTTGAAAGGGTGTTTGCGTAATGCACTACATTTTCACTAGACTTAGAAAGTGAAGTCTAAAGTATACACGAGGCTACAGTTGTTGCCAGGCTTTGACTAATAAACAAAGCTGCCATGATTATTGAATTCACACAGAAGTAAAGGACCAGCATGAGACAGGCATGTACACTTTGTAATTCATTTATCCGACTGAAAGAGTGTGAAAGGAAACGGTAGTTTTAAGTGTAGCTATTTTTCCATATTACAGTTTTCACACTTAAAACCTGTAACATTATTGCCATACCCTTACTGGTATGATTTTTGGCTTTGTGTTTTTCAAAGTTCAAACTGGTATTTTACCAGGATGCACACAATCACATCGATCACAGATATCCCATTACACAGAATACGAACAGGACAAAATCTCATATATAATAGACATGGTCGGATTTACTCGAGTTAATCGCTTCTCGTTCCTTCTCATCTTCCTTTTTCCTCAATTTCTTTTTCAGTTGAATCTTCTGTCTAGATTGTCACGCCCCGACATTTCTCTCTGTTGTTCCCTTAGCGTAGGTTGGATGTTTAGTATTCTGCTAACTCTGTACTGCACCAGCTGAAAGGGCTAAAGCGAGAGACAGAGAGAATAGACCCTGCTCTCAAGATGGATTTGAATTCAGTGGTGCATGGAAGCTGTATTTGTGATTGCTGGAGGTTTTCCACATAGGAGGAGAGGGGAAAGGAAAGGAAAGTGAGTAGAATGGGAGATTAAAAAAAAAAAGTTGGGAGAGGTGGGTCAGACTTTATATGTCAAGACTTTGGGCACATTTCTATGTAACTCAGACAGCCATGAATAAGACAACGTGACTATTACATTTCAATCACTGATAGACCATGAATGTCTCACAGGCAGCCGGATTCTTGTCTTACATCAGGCTCGATAAAAACAGGGATAAGAAAACAACCACTAAGAAAGTGTGCAAGGTAATGTAAAGAAGCAGTGGACGAAAATTGAGCTGAACTTTCCCTGCCATTTAAATATTACTTTACTGTTAATTTACTGGACACATGACTTCACACTCCTGTTTTAAAAAATATTTGATGGTTAGACTGTGCTCACACTTGCAGTGATGGAGATTGTATTCAAGCCTTCTAGAAGGTGTGTTTCTTTCTCATAGAGACTTCCCACCTTTCAAAATTAAGACATGAATGTTTGATTCAAGTCTCACTGTGTAATATTTCACAGGTTACTAAGCATTCAGGATCTTCTACCCTGCTCCAGAAGTCCTAACCACGCATGGACAAATTTTAAATTTATATCCAGATTTCCGTAAAGCTGCTATATGACAATGCCCATTGTTAAAGGTGCTATATAAATTGAACTGAACTGTGAAAATAAACGAGGTCTGTCCAGAAAGTAATGAGAATGAAATGGGGATGGTGGTTCAAGGTCAGTTAGAGTGATAAATAAACGCTAGGACCTGTTTCAATTGCGTTCTATCTTTCCCAGTGCCCAGATGTTTGTTTTTGTGAAACCCTGCTTAAGTACCTCATCAATAGAACAATGCAGGCGAGTTTGGAGCAACAGTACGTGATCAAATTCTGCGTGAAAATCAGTAAAAGTGCCTCAGAAACTCTTGAAATGTTGAAGAAGTGTTATGGACAAGCTACCCTATTGTGACCCAATCTTTCAACAAGAGAGCCCAATTTCCTGAACAGAGTGATCACAGGAGATGAATCATGGGTGTTTGAGTGTGATCCTGAGACAAAAAGACAAAGTGCTGAATGATACATGACATCACCTCACCCAAAGAAAGCTCACATGCAAACCAAAAATCAAGCTGCTGTTCATCGCCTTTTTCAATTCTCAAGGGATCGTCCATAAAGAATCCATACCGGAAGGCCAAATTGTAAATGGAACATTTAACCTTGGAGATTTGGACGGTTTGAGGAAGAGGGTTTTGCGTGTGCACCGTCAGATCACCTCTTCATGGATCCTCCATCATGACAACGCACAGAGTCACACTTCACTGGCTGTGAGAGACTTTTTGGCTGACAAAAAACATTCCACATCCTTCCACATCCACCCCATAGCCCCGACGTGGCTCCATGTGATTGCTTCTTGTTCCCCAAGATTAAAACACATCCTCATGCATAAGCCTTAAGGAGCGTGGGAATTTCATTCTCATTACTTTCCCGACTGACCTTGTATCGTTCTGTAAACTACAGGCTTTCCTAAACTGCAATGCTTCTCTCTGATCTCAATCAAAAGTAAAGTTCTAGCATTTTTAATTCTCATTAACCCAAAAATGCTATGGGAGAAAATTACAAACTGTTTACTCTGCTCTATTGATTAAGATTAAGTGATGTTTTATGCTTCGGCATGCAGCTGTCCAACAACATGATTAAAACCTGAGATTCACTGTGTGAGGAATTTGTATTTTAGGGTGTTTTAGACATCTTTAGGCAAACTGATTTGTGTTTGTCACCAAGTTTAAGGCAAGATTAAAAAGAAAATCCGATAATATCTGAATTGTTTTTGTGAAAACAAATGTTGGAGTCGTGTTTTAGGCAGGAAAAAAAACAATTCTGGCCAGATTTGCAAGATCCAGACAGTTTTCCCAGATCACCTCGATGTAGGCACACCTGTATGAACTAGTGTGACCATATTGACTGAAAAAAAATGCACTGTTTTTAAAAGAGCAGTAAAAATCCAGGAATTCAACTCTTCCAGCAAAACAAATAACCATTGGGATTATACTAAAGTACTTGCACAAAGGGGATACAAAGCCATGCTGCAATGATGATGCTGAATCAGTACTGTTCAGCTTACATTACCTGGAGAACACCTTTTCATGTTTCACCTCACCTTTTTTTATTATTAACACTGTCATGCTGAAATCTGCATTCCTATCTATTACAGCTCTCTGGCTGTTTTACTCTTTACTTTACTCTTTTTTTAAACCTACAAGAGCCTGCATGTTCCCTCCCAGTCCAGCCCTTGCCAGCATGATTTTATGGTTTTATAAAATATAACCTAAAAAAAAGAACTAAAAAATTAGACATCCTTGGAAAGCCTGCAGAGATAACACAGAGGTCTGTAAGTCCTTCACTGCAAAATACCAGACATTTCTTCCTGTAATAAACTGTTTTGTTGCTTAGAAAGATGGAGAAACTCTCTCAGACCCATCCATCCTGTTCTCAGACGCTTCAGCTTTTGTTCCCCTCCTGATCTATATTTTTTCCCCTTTCTTCCTTCCTTCCTCCCTTCCCTCTCTCTTCCATCAGATCCTCCCTCCTTCCTTTTCCTAGCTGTGTGCATTGAGTGTGTTAACCTTGCTGCACAAAGAGTGACATCATTCCACCTCTCAGGGGAGAGGGAGCTTCTCACATTCTCGCTTTCTCTTTGTCCCGTGCATGCTTCTCTCATTTTCTCACACACACAATTACTCCCTACACCGCTGTTATACTTGATAATGAAGACAGAGTGAACACGGTAGTATGAAGAGTGAATCTCGGTGGTGTAAAGACGTTTACTCACAGTGTTAAGAGAAGATAGACGTTGTTTCCATCATTTCATCATTCCTCATCATTCCTCATCATTCCTGAGGTACCTAACTAGCAGTATTCCTCATGTCTTTGAAATGGTTTATTAAATGCATCTTGGATCTGACAATAATGATAGGGAATTTGTATCAAAATGCTGTTGTATGCATTTTGTGTGTTTGAACTGCAGAGAATGCTTGCTTCTGTAAATTAAAAAGCTTGTGTGCTTCAGAAAGTTTTTGGATCTGCATGAGGGCTGGACATATTTCTGCTGCAGTACTTACTTTGGGAACATTTCATACACCGTTCAGCAGCTGCTGTGATCTTGTCACTCATTATGGTCAGATCTTTCTAACATGCATGAGAAAAATATCACAAGAGATCAACAGTGATATGTTGGGTTCTAAAATGCAGTGCATTTATGTCAGAGACTTGCGGCTAGTTGACGAGCACAGTGCTATTGACAATGCATTGCTCTATTTATTTAGAAATGAAGCAAGGGATAACTCTTACTGGCATCATTAGCACTGAAAATAGACCATGGACAAATGTTTCAATTAAAAAAAAGTCAACTCAGAATTTCATTACAAAATAAATCACATTAATTATCGAGATGAATGTGCAAATCGTTCAGGATGGATTTTACCTTGAAGGCTTTGGTAAATGTCAGGACTGCTCTCTGGGATTCTACCGACTTTCAGTTGTGTGTCACTTTGGATAAACATCTACCAAATGAATAAATGGTTTATTCTGATACTATTCCATTTATGTATCGTTTTGTATTGTGTATCAAAATCCATTTTATCTGGTACACTGTGAAAGTGAGTCGATATTGCAGTAACATGAAGCCCACTGTGTTAAGCTAATATCCCTGACATAATGTTTAGATAACAAGGAGATGCACTTTGCCAGGTTTTGTTCGTCGCACCGGTTGGTTTGCGATGCTGAGTGGTCGGATGAAGTGCGTCCGAGTGGTTAACTGCATTAGGACACATTGGCCTGGCAGCGCTGCTCAGAATGGCCCTTTGTACCTCAACAATGGAGCGTTCTGTGTGGAACGCAGGGATGGAAGCCCCCTCTGCTGGCGGCTGTATGCTAGCACTTCTAGGGCGAGCTGGCTGCCTGAATGAAGTCTTTATGAATGGCAGAGGCCCTGAGGAATCGCAGGCACTTGCCTTGTGGGAAGCATGTATTTATCTGATAAGAGTTCTGTACAGTGCGAGGTCAGAGCAACGTCCTCACAGGAGTTTTCTATCAGGACAGTTCTTGGGGGGAGGGAGCTCCAGCTGAGAGTACACAGTCTCACACGGTTATACTCTCATGTTCCCTCTGCATCTCGCCATTTAAGAACAGACGTTAAAAGTTCTGTACTTTTCTATTATCATAATGAATGTGTACAGGATGAAGGCAAGAAAAAAAATCACATCCAATCTTCTTTTTGCTATTGCTTTATCTCACATTCCACTATTAGAGCACCCCTCTCTCTCTCTCTCTCTCTCTCTCTCTCTCTCTCTCTCTCTCTCTCTCTCTCTCT
>JAOUQY010000051.1:17336430-17347443 GCA_028566355.1 Doras micropoeus
TCTCTCCCCCCTCTCTCTCTGCTGAGGTTGTTACAGTGATTGAATGAATCAGCTCAGCTCAACTTGTATTCTCAGAGGAGAGATGCACTTAATTGAGTTTCATGCCTACTGATAGCTTTAACTTGATTGCATCCCCTTTTCCCATGTATAGAGAAGTCAAGTGACCTATATAAAAGTGATTTACCACCTTTTGTGTAACACATACAGTAGTAGAGGTCATGTATGTTGTCCTGCAGAATCAAAGAACTGCACAGTTTCATTGGAGATGGTGCACTAAACTTTTTGTCCACTGCATGTTTGCAGACAGGGGGTTGGAACATCACTGAGCCATGGGAAAAGGATAACTTCATGGAGGTGCTGAAGACAGTCTCCGGCCCATACAGAGCCCAGCCTTTCTTCACTGTGGGAGTCAGCGTGGACCCTAAAAACTCCAACAGCAACGTAATTCAGGTGCATGCTCAAATCTCATGCAAGTCTTGCATATATTTTTAACTTCTTAGCAGATTATGGTTGTAAATCTTATGGCTGGGATCAAAGATGATGGGTTTTATTGTGTGCACAGAGTTTAACATCAACCTGGGATCTGAGGGTCTGTCATTCAGTAGTCTAAATAAAACCATCTTCCCAGCAGCTTTTTATACTGTAAGAGGACTCACACTAGGCCATAATATCCCAGGGAATATAAGGAAAATAAATATAAAGAAAAAAAGCGTATTTAGTATATAATATAATAAACTATCTTTGATATTCACTGACACACACTCACTGGTCAAAGACGCAAGCTTTTAGAGCATCAATCAAAAGGCAGCATTTATATATTTGTATGAAGTAAATAGTTATGATGAAATGTTATTTTACCTCTCACCTCTAAAATCAGGTGACTTGATGTAACAGAGGAAAACAAAAACACACATACAGCCTCATGGTGACTAACTGTGATGTCCTGTATTTGTTGGCAGCAAATTAATGCTTTTATTTGTTTGCTCACCTGTGTATTTATTTGTCCATCTGTCTTTCCAGGTTGATCAATCCGGGCTCTTCCTTCCCTCCCGGGATTATTACCTCAATAAGACTAATGAGAAGGTAGGACACCCTGTGGTACTAATCAAACACTAATCTAATAATGTGATTCACCACATTAGGTGACAGTTGCTTTTACCTTTATTACGACTCTTATGTTCATGCATTTATTTGTGGTTTATAGTTTCTGTTTTCACATAGGGCCACTTGCACATACCTCTGGGTTTGATGTGTTCATTTTCAGTGATGCATATGGTGGATATTTTTCCATATTGAGCAAGGAGTGCTGTTGTGAGGGTGGACTCATGGCAGCTGCATATGTAACACTACATATGCATTTGTGGTGCTGATGTGAGACTCACAGCTGGCACTTTGATGTAGTGTTGCAGGTTGGATGGGTTTAAGTACAAAATACATTTGCATTTAAATATAGAGTTTTGTAATAAATGCGAATACAAATGCTTAAAAGTATTCATACGTGAAAGAGAACTTCAGGTCATGGCCGTAATCCTGTTTCCCTGATGGCATGAATGAAGTATCTCACTGGACCACCCTCATTGTGTGGAGTGAGAAAAAGGTTTATCATGGCTATCTAGGTGACACTGCATTGAGAATTATGAGGCAGGAATGAGTCCTATCTCTGTCCCACAAGCCAATCCTGGTTGGCGTAATGAAATATTGCTTCTGAGGGACAAATTGAGGGTGATGTCTCCTATAGTTCTCTTTCAAGCAATTGCTTCAGTATCTCACTAATGGTATATTTGACTCTTGAATTGTTGGACAAGTTTGTCTTGAAGGCCAGACTCGTTCATCTGTTCATGAGCTGACATTAAGGACAGTGTGTGCCAGTGTGGGTTTAACCCCTCAAACTTATAAAGCCTCATGAAGTTGTGCGGCAATGACCAGTGCACTGCAGTGCAAATATCCTGAATTCATATTCTCCCAACCATAGCCATATATGGATATAGCCATTCCCTATATGGAGTGGGCACCCAAGCCCACTAGAGACTGTAGTCCTTACTGGAAATAATCAGAGGCTACAGCTTCAATGAGTTCCAAAGGTACTGTTTTGTAATTGGTGATCCAAGAAAGGCACAGCCCATGACACGAACAGCTGATCAGTTTTCACCTGGTCCGTGCACAGAATGGGCAGGGAGTATTCAATCATTCCTGCCCTGCAGAAGCAAAGGGAGAAAGATAGAAGGCCTGTAATGTAATTGGCTGGCATGACAATGATGTGTCGATAACATTGAAGAGTTAAGTTTCTGTAAAACCTGATCCTTGCCCTGCAGAAATTACCTACATGATGGGTTTATAGACAGAGTGTTGATGTTGCAAACATGCTTTGCAGAAGCCAGTGCAAGCAGCATTGCCAGTTTCGAATAAAGAGCTTTGAGATCGAACTCATCCAGAGGCTCAAATGGAGGCTGTGATATTACTTAGAGCACCACAACCAAGTCTCATGGCATCATCAAAGATTTAGATATGGGCTCCTTTGATGAACTGGCAAGTAAGTGGGTGTCAATGGCTGTAGCCAGATTCAGGAACATGAATTGTTCTCAGTGTGAGGAGCCATGAGCTGCTCTGCAGGGTCTGGTTGTGTGACAGTGAGTGCAGATAACATGAGCATGGGCCCCCATGATTTTTTGTTTATAAAAGTGATCAAAGTGGTGGTGTTCACTTAGCATGATTCACCGTCAGAAAGGGGAGAAAGTGTTTCAGTACCAGGACCACCTCTAGGAGTTCTGTTCAGTATGGGATATAACACTGCTCGTAAAAACCATATACTACTTTACCTTTGTGAGTGGTGCCCCATTCCCAAGGGAGGTGTCTGTTGTGATCAACTTTCTGGTCAGGACAGTATCCACTGGGATGCCTGCTGTCATAAAAGAAGTGCGTCTCCAGGCTTTCATGGCCACCGCACAGGTTACTGATATAGAAGCTTTGTGTGCTGTTGTGCTTCCTGATATGACAGGTTATCAGTTGCAGGCCCCTTCACTTTTTGGGAGCTAGAAAATAACCTGAATGGAAGCCACAGTGGTTTTCCTCGCAAGGTAATGCCCTTATTATGCCTTTGCTCTGTAGAGAGATTATTTCCTCCCACAGAACATGAGTGGCTTCCCCTCTGGCCTGTGATTGCACAATCCCATTGAACTGTAGCGGTTTGACAGCTAACTAGAGACAGTAGCCTTTGGCTACAATCCTTAATACCCAGTCTGACATCACACACATTTATCAGTGCTTAATTTGCTCTGACAGGGACCTAGTAATGGCAGTTGTGAACCCTTCAGTGGCTGGAACTGGGCCTGCCAGCAGTATTATATGTGTGGCTGTCACTGCCAGTGAAGCATGAACGCCATCTCATGGAGTTATTTGGGATTGTGCATGTGCGCACACGTGGACTTTGCATGGGCACTTTGGGAAAATTTTTGGTTGGACCCTCAGCTTGAAGCTGGGATGTATACATTTGAACATTTTTGTTGAAAGGGAGCGCTGGTGTGTGCATGTGGGACACAACTGGCACACTGAGCATTTGTTGCTCCTTCTTGTGTGGATGGGCTATAGGCTGTGCGAACGTCTGCTGAGGTGTCTGAGAAGGGGCCATTTTCTTGCTGGGGAGGCCCAGGTGGAGAATTTCATGCTCCCATTACTTTTTCTTACACTACATTTGTGTTGTGGCCACTGCATGTCCGACAAGGCCTTTAGGGTGTACAGTCCAGGAAGTGTTTTTTTTCTCTATGCGTGAGGCTTGACAAGTTGAGCAATTGAGCTGTATACTGAGGGCCTCTCCTGGATGCTTGATCCATGTAGCCTGAGTAAACATTATTAGCCATAGGCTGAGGGAAATCACAGCTAAATTTCTGATCTGAAAGTCTTCTCATTGTCTGTTACTGATTATTCCAGTAATCTTACTTAATTAAAGACTGAAAGGTATGTCTTAATGAGGGAAAGGAATGGTGTGGTGCTGCTTTCCAGTTACTGAAAAAATGCAAAGCTAAATAAATGCAGCAACCAGATGTTCCTCATTCATCAGAGATGAACAAATCATAAAAGTATTAGCTAGCCCAGGGTAAACAGTACACTGCTACACATTTTAAGTGAACAAAAAGCCTACAGTCTCTCCGAACAGGTGTACCCATTTTGAACTTGTTCAGGGTCTAAATTTCAGAATTGCCAGTTTGAAAACAGAGAATTCCAAAGTCTGAAATTATTAGATTGTACCTACACCTGAGTGTAGGTGTACTTGCCACTCATGCTGGTTGTGTGTTTCTTTGTTAAGGTTTTGAAGGCATATCTGGACTACATGGTGGAGCTGGGATTGTTGCTGGGAGGAGATAAGAACTCCACTCAGAGTCAGATGCAGCAGATTCTTGACTTCGAGACAGCACTTGCCAACATCACCGTGCCCCAGGACGAGCGCAGGGACGAGGAGAAAATCTACCACAAAATCACCATTGCTGAGCTGCAGGTGTGTACATGAGGCATGATGAGAATGAAGGAGGAAAATGTGTATGCTGGCTTTGACAGCTTTATTTAGATGTTCTCAAACAATTTGTAGATAGGAACCCCTTGAAAATAAAGTTCACAGATCCCTCAGTTTACCATATCACTATTTATTCAAGTATTCAAATACTAGGCTTATTGTTCAGATGTTTACACTTTTCTGAGTATTCATTAGAGTCATAGAGCTTTTTATTCCTGGGCCTTCCACTGACAGAACACATTAGGTCTAAGTTAACATTATTTACAGGCCTATTTTTGATGTATTGATGTTTCGATTAAACCCATTCAACTTAAAGTGACTAGTTAAATAGGCTAAAAATAGAACTCTGTAATACACTATATGGCCAAAGGTATGTGGACACCTGACCATATGTGGTTCTTTCTCAAACTGTTGCCACAAATTTGGAAGCACACAATTGTTTAGAATGTCTTTGTATGCTGTAGCATGAAGATTTCCCTTCACTGGACCTTAGGGGCCCAAACCTGTTCCAGTATGACAATGTCCTTGTGCACAGATTGAGGTCCATAAGACTTGCCAAGATTAGTGTTGAAGAACTCAACTGGCATGCACAGAGCCACTACCCACTAAACATCTTTAGCATAAATTGGAGTGCTGACTGTGCACCGAGTCTCCTTGCTTGACATCAGTGCCCGAGCTTACTAATGCTGTTGTGGCTGAATGGGAAATCCCCACAGCCATGCCCTAAAATCAAACCTTCCGAGAACCATGTGGGTTATTATAGCAGCAAAGGAATGGTATGTTCAACAAGGACATATGAGTGTGATTGTTCATGTGTCCACACTTGAAGAACTACTTTCAAAGCAGATCTTACTGTTTATCAGTGATGACAGTGGATCATTATTTTCTGCGTGTCTCTGATGAGCTCCTTAAGGACAAGACGTTCTGTCTTCTCATCAGATCATCATGCCCTTTTAGAATATTTCCTTTTGCAGATGCACTTTTCTCAGCTTCCACTCTTTTTTTCTCTCAGGAATCTTCTCTTTATGCCTCACACCAGCACCCCTTTGTTTCTCAAGGCCTGCGATTGTTATGGTAACAGTTGCCAGGCAACACATTTTTTGTACAGGAGAATTAGAGAAAAGCAAGTGTCATGCAAAGAAATAGTAGGATGTAAATTATTTCACTGATTATGTTCCCTGGATATCTGCTTTTTTAAATTTTAGGTTTAGTAAGTTGTGTAAACAAAACTTAAGTGAAACGAGGCTTTTTGGGATGACGGACATCATGCTCGGGCATTTTGTGTCTGTTGAAAGCCAGGATTGAGAGGCTGCTCTGTTGAGAACTGAAGCACCAAAGCTTTTTCAAAAATCAGTGTTCAGCACTTCAGCATGTGTTTAAAACTTCTGTGTCTGAATTTCTGAAACATTTTAAAAGAGTACATTTGGCTTTTGTAACTGATGTACACCCTGTACTCAGCTTTTTTTTTATTTCTGATTTTTAACAGTTGTGGCATGTTTTGGTCACTTCAGCACTGCTCTGTTTGTGACAGGAAGTTCCACATTTTACAAGGAGCTGGAATTTGTTTACTCATTTAGCAGCATGAACTTGGACCACTATTTATTTTAGGCCAGTATTTTTTAATGTGTGTTTTACATATTAAAGTCAATTTTGTAAGGTTCAGTCCCAAGTTTGCAGTTCATAAAATCTAAAGATCAATCTTAAAAATATTTCTTTTACGTTCATTAATTGATTTAACCCCATAACCAGACATTCTGTCGGGGGCCGAAACCCTCCTTGTCTTTAGCACATTGCTGCTTTTCAATTGTTTATAATTTTGAGAATTTTAGAAACCAGTGAATTTTGGGATAACTAAGTGAATTCCTGTTGGTTAATGTGGACCTGTTTTTTCTCCCATCAGATTGCTGTGTATATAGTATTTTATGATAATGTATTTAGACATTTTACTAACTTTTTTATTCATATATGTGAATATGAATAAAACCCTAACCCTTTATTGCAGGTGTCAACACCTTTACCTTAGTCATTCCCACTAGTTTGCATCACTTGCTGTAATTTCTTCCATTTTAAATGAAATTTGCTAAGCACACTTGGAAGTCACATGTGTCCAGGAACCCATGCAGCATTGCCTTTCCATTTGCTGCTCTGTGGACACATCACAGTGGACTCTCTTATTATCCACATATTACTGGAATAAGCTAATGCCCTCTGGCTCTTTAATAAGAAAACCTCCTTCGTCACTTTCTTCTCCTGCTTCTCTTTCTTCTCATTTTCCTTCTTATTATTCTTGTTTTTCTTCACTGTGGGGCTGCTGTAGAAAAAAAAACCCCAAAAACTATTTTAATCTTTTCATCTCCCTCTTCTCAGGCCCCCGCAGCCTGGATAAGGATAACTGCTGTGTGAGATATAAGGAGTGTGTGTGTAAGATGAGTAGTATGTTAGTAAAATATACTCAAGGGTTGGGCAGCTGGAATTACGTTGTGGGCTCAGGAATGAAAACATGGTGTGCGTGTGTGCGTGTGTGTGAGAGAGAGAGAGAAAGAGAGAGAGCTTACTTGTCTTTGAGGGTGTGTGGTTGCTGAAATATCTGTACTGCCTATATGTGGTATATTCAGTGCTTTGTTTGTGAAATCACACCAAACAACAGAGCAGCAAAATAAGATGGGTCTGAAATAATGTCAGAGAATGTGGTAGTAGAATTTAATTTTGTAAGGTAAAAACGTTGAGCAAGATAAAAGCTTTTGGGGTTTCATTCCTCTTCTCGAAGAGCCATAGTGAATGTCTATGAAGGCTGCATAGAATATTCATGTGTTTTACCAACATATCCAGAAGCAGCGTGTACAGCACATCTCGAGTCCTTTGGGAATTTCACTCAGCACTGTGTGATCAGCTGTTTTGCTGGCAATGTTAATGGGGGTTCGTTCCTTTTTGCTGAGCTGTTTAGCTTGTCCGATATTTCATCCAACTGCAAAGTAGATGTGTTTGTATCCTTCTGGTGATTTCCACATTCCTTTTAAAGTGCTCCTTCATACAAAATTTGCAGCATCACTGATGATATTGAGATGTTACTTTTCGTATTGATCTTCCTTTCCTTAGACACTTGCACCAGCTGTGGATTGGCTGGACTACCTGACCTCTGCCCTTTCACCCCTGGAGCTGAATGATACTGAGCCGGTGGTCGTGTATGCTAAGGAATATCTGCAGCAGGTCTCGGACCTCATCAACAAGACTGACCGCAAGTATGTGTGTGACTAAGCAAAAGGGGTGAAGTCTGGGACAGGGTCATGTTCCTGTCTATCTAACAGAAAATACACTAGTATTTGTTAACCATAGCTTTATCCAGCACAGGGCTACAACCAATGATTAACCAATTGTATTCAATTAATCTCTCTTTCCAATTAATTGTTTGTCTTTAATTATACTACACATCATTTATTTACTTCAGATTATTTTTGGAGCATTTCTTTCAACTAATATTACTACACGATACTACTAGTAATAAACTTAACCCTTAACTCTTAAGTTTTGTTAATTAACGGGTCAATAATTGCATTATGTATTTATCAGACAGTTTGTCATGCCATGACCACTGGTCTTAATCACTGCATTTCAGATTCAAATTAGTTTATGGTTGAAAAACTGGTGAAAATAAAGGCTGATATCCATTGGATGTCTCACTAACTTTATTAATATTCAGCAATAATCGTTTTCAGTCTGTGGCACAGAATCTACTTGTTTATTACCTTGAGTCAGAGACTTGACTGTCTTTTCTATCACATTTGATGTGTACTGAAAGGCAGGGTGCGACTTAACATAACAACCTACATAACATAACAACCTACATTCCCTATTTCCAGAAAAGTCAGGACACCTTCTAAAAATGCAATTTTCAGTGTTTTCAGTGTTGATTAACTTGTTTATATTTAACAAATATAATTAAATTTAGAAATCAATGCCCTCAAAAAAAAATGCTGAGACAGAGGCATGTTTACCACTGGGTTACATCACCTTTCTTTTTATGCCCATTCATGTTGTATACAAGACTTGAGCTGCTCAACAGTCTGTGGCTGCTGTTGTCTGATTCTCCTCTTCATGAGGCACCATACATTTTCAAAAGGAGACAACAGGAGCTGGACTGCAGGCAGGCCAGTCAAGCACATGCACTCTGTCTAAGAAGTACCAGTATAAGCCTCCTATATTTATGGTGCCTTCACATAAATGCAGGTCACCCATGCTGTGGGCACTGATGCACCCCATGCCATCACAGATGCTGGTTTTTGAACTGTTTGTTGGTTACAATCTGGGTGCTCTTTTTCATCTTTGGCACTTAGAATCTGACGTCCATTTTTCATGAAAACAAGCTGAAACGTGGACTCGTCTTCCTCTGTTTTTCGGTCCATCTCAGATGAATTTGGGCCCAGATAACTCATGGCTTCCTCTTTGCATAATACAGTTTCAGGTAACATTTCTTGTTACAGCAGCAGACTGTGTTAAGTGACAGTGATTTTCCAAAGTACTCCCGAGCCCACCAAGATTTCCCCTGACTCACTGAATCTTTTCATGATAGTATGAACTGTAGATGGTGAAAGACCTAAATCCTTTGCAGTCTTGCACTGAGAAACAGTGTATTTGAACCGACTGACAATTCTCTCATGAGGGTTTGGCACAAAGTGAACCATGACCTATCCTTGCTTGCAAAGACTAAGCCTTTGGTGGATGCTCCTTTTATACTAAATCTTGATGACCTCACCTGTTACCAGTTAAATGGTAATTGTGGAACCTTCCAGAGCAGTGTTACTGTAGGACCTTTTCTGTCTTATTTTGTCTCTGTCCCAACTTTTATTGAGTGTGTTGTAGGCGTCACATTCTATTGCACAACTTTTCTGGAAACGGGGTTTGTATATTAAAAATAGTGCAGAGCAGAGCATGACTGAGTGCTTCTTATCGTACTCGCATCGTAGACCAACTGACTGATAATGATATTCGTTGCTAAGGATTTGCATCATTGAATTTTATCGATGATGTTGCACCTGTAATCTGCTTTATCTGTGTCATATAAGTTTGGAGCAGAAGGATACAAATGCAATATTAAAACACACATGCAAGGCAAAATCACAAAACTAAACAGAGTTGGAAAGCAATTCTCTCATAAGATCTGCATTGGTGGTGTGATAGCATTTCTGTTTGGGTTTTTTCCCTCAGTACAGAGAAACATGTACGATCTTGTTCCTGGTCATCACACACACTGAAAATATAGTGGATAGAGACGAGGTTGAAAACACTATAGTACACTTTTAATCACTTCACTCCTGTCTTTAGAACATCACTATACTTGTCATTAAATTTAGACTAGAGGTTTATAAAAACATTAACTTCCTTTGTTCTTTTTCTCTTTTGGTCTGTGAAATAAATGCCCAGTATGCAGCATGTCTCAGTCTCCCTGTGTTCTCTGCTTCTTTTTGATCTCCTCTTGGTCTGATCTCTGTCTGCAGTCTGCAACACATTCAAAATCTCCCTTACTTACTCGGTGTCTATTTCTTCTTGCTGTAGTTTGCTGAATAACTACATGATTTGGAATCTGGTGCAGAAAGGAGCTTCCAGTCTCGACCAGCGCTTTGAGAATGCCCAGGACAAATTACTGGAGAGTCTATATGGCACCAAAAAGGTGAATACAGACGGCTCCTTCAGCTGTTGCATCAGTTGAGACTGACAGACATGCATACTAAACATGAATTTCCTTTGTCTTTTTCTCTCCTGTGTGTATACAGTCGTGTACACCTCGCTGGCAGACCTGCATTGGAAACACAGACGACACTCTGGGTTTTGCTCTGGGGGCACTGTTTGTTAAAGCCACTTTTGACAAACACAGCAAAGAGATTGTGAGTTTCACAAAGACAGTAGTGGCTCCAGTCTGTATTTATCACTAAACAATAAACTGCATCAAGTGGATAAGATCATCGTCAATGATGCCATTTCCATTATCTTTAACATTTATCATTAGTGTCTCTTTGCCACCACTATGTGGCTGTAGTGTGAACTACACCATATGGTCTATATTCACATGTTCATCATAAAACTCTTTTCATTCATACTCCATTAATTATCAAGCGCACTTCCAGCTCTGAGAAATTGAAGAACTCTTCTCTCCCCGCAGGCTGAGGGTATGATCAATGAGATCCGAGCTGCTTTTAAAGATGCTTTAGACAACCTCAGCTGGATGGATGAACAGACACGGCAAGCTGCCAAGGACAAGGTGAGGGAACACAAGCTGGCAGCCCCCCAAAAAACCATCACTCAGGGCTTGGTTCGAGAAGGATCAAATGTGGATATTAAATATACACAGATTGAGCATAACATTATGCCCACCTTTTTGTCTCTACACTTGTCCATTTTCTCTGTTCCACTTACCATATAGCTGCATTTTGTAGTTCAACAATTACAGACTGTAGTCCATCTGTTTCTCTACACACTTTGTTAGTCCCCTTTACTCTGTTCTCTAATGGTCAGGA
>JAOUQY010000051.1:17379986-17391255 GCA_028566355.1 Doras micropoeus
GGAGGCCCTACACCATACTAATAAATTATTGTGGTCTAAAACCAGGTGTTTCAGTTTCATTGTCCAACCCCTGTATAATCTGTGTTGTGCCAGAAAAAGTGTGCTTTTGTCAAAATATTATACAGCACCAATAAGTACGTTATTTTCTAGAAAACGTAGCTCATTACCAAAGTCCTAGTGTGCACTTATGTTACTGTACTGGATTACATAACACTGTAACAGTCATGTCTGTAAAAATCTTTTACAAATGATCCCCCAGTAGCTCAAGCCCACCATATCATTCAGCGGCTTCAGAACCCCCCACACTTCATTTTCAGTCACGCTAATCCCCAGTTCTTCCCTGGCTTCCCGTAGTGCTGTTTCCACAACGTTTCTGTCAGAAGGGTCTTGCTTTCCCCCTGCAAAACTGAACAAAAAAAAGAAACCGTCACCGTCCAGCTGAAAATAAACTTTCCTTTACATGTGAAGATCCCATTTAATGAGGCTAATATGCCAAAAAAGTATTCATCTATATAAAAAAATTAAATCTTTTTTTTAACACCATGCACTTTATATGGAGCTTAATGTAGAAAGCTGTTTTCCTGTGCCGTTCTTTTCATTGTACTCTGTGAATGACTCTGAACATTATGTTCAACCCCACTCCAGTCTAGCTCATGCTAAACTAAGATTTAAGACCATTCATGTGCCACATGGCACAGGATAACAAAAGGAAATTGGCAGAATAAAATATTAGGTTCTCTGTTGTTAATCTGCTGTTATGGCTAATGACAATTGGGAGGCTTGAGCACTGGACTGGTACGGCAGCTTGAAAGCTTTGGAAACCAAAAACATAATTCCCAACCAGGAATTATGCATGCTGCCACTGATTTTGTCAAACTATTTTGTAAAATGAATCTTTCCAAACTGTAATGCCTCCATTTTCAAGCACTAGAAGATGATCTCAGTATTTTTTGAGAGAAAGTTCATTTCATTTGATCCTAGCCACAGTTTTGGCACAATCCTATTAAACATGCCTACTAAACAAGAATCAAATTAATGACACAAAGGAAAAAGCATGCACTTCACTTTTCTTGCAAATTCTCAATATTCCTTCCTCTTGTTTTGTAACTCCTGTTTATGACAGAAATAAACATGTTGGGGATAAGTTTGGTGACCCCTGATTTACTCATTATATAACTAAGGACGTACAAATCTGATACCATTGTCGGTAAATGGACCAATGCTGGTTTGAAATGCAGGTGAGGATTGGATCAGATTAGATACATTTTTATTTTATGTCACGAATGTGGGGGTGAAAAGAATGCAGGGCCCCAGGGTGCAGCTTGGGAAACGGCCAAATCCAACGTACCTGACGTCACCTTTGTGTCTTCCCCTCAGTTTGCTCGATCTAAGGGTGAAAAGCAAGGCAGGCTCTCCCCCTACTGTACACAGAGACACAAGCACAGCTGCTCTGCTCTTCCCTGTCTCCTTCTCATACAGTGCAGTGTTGGACTGCAGACGGCCTCTGCAGCGTTCCTCATTCTTGGCTGATAGACAGTCTTCAGAAGCAGCCTGCAGTGGGACTCTCCTGTGCAAACTGCATGTTTGGGATTTAAGAGGTCCATGGCAGCTCCGTTGCTCTTGATAGGAAGTCCACAGACCTTTACTTAACTCCTTTGACTTAGTGAAGGATGTGCTACCTGTGTTAGAGTAGCTCTTCTGACTTTTACAGCTGCTCTTCAGATCTGCTCTCTGCTTATCCACAGAACTTCTGTGTTTGCCTGTATGGTTTTCAGGTAGTGGGAACTTGTTAGAAACACAGTCCCTGGGGATGAAATGATCTGAAAAAGAGATATTTGAACAGTACTGTACAGGGATATTTATTTTACCCACTGATAGGAAGGCACTATTGTGTGCAGGACTGATAGAACAGCTTGTGTTAACAAGGCAAGAAAAAGTATTTTAAGAGTTTTTTTTGTAAAATATATTTACAGTTCTTTGGCTCAGCTATATAATGATGTCTCCTCTGGAGTCCTCTCTCGCTACAGACCATGCAGAATGGCTGGGAGAGGAAGCTATTGCACACCATCGCTCCCAGATTTTTCTTCTTGTAGTTGAGTGTCCCAAACAGTGATCTAGGGGTCCCCAGTAGGCATGCTGACGTCACAAACTGAGCACTCCTAAACATCCTGATTTAAACAAGAGACAGAATGACAGTTCCAGAAGAGCCAAATTTCCCTACATTACTGCAAATCAAGCCTTGCTGTGATTTCATTAACCTAGCCTCTATTCATCACATGTGCAATGTTTGTGCAACTACCACAGGCAAAACGTTCAACATACACTATTTCCCTGTCCTGATGCAACAAGGAAAACCAGTTGACTTCAAACTCACAAGGGAAGTTTCAGGATAGCTGTTGGATTATGTCAGTAGACATTTAAAATTCACAACTATATAGCGCAAATATAAACAATTAAACAGTTGTGTTACAATGAGGCAGACAAGGGAGATTGTCTTACCAAAGCATCTGTTATCTATTTTTTAATGCTACAGTAATACACTAACAAATAATTTCATTTATTTTACATTTTCCCAGAGGTTTTTCTTTCATATCCATGCACAATCAAACCCACAAAAATATGCTGAACTCTTGAAGATCTCTTTTATACAGCTTAACTAACAAATGCCACTGACTGCAAATGAATGCATTCTGCCAAAGACACATTACAACTTTAACAACTGCCCTAGGACTTCCATCATAAGTTAGTTTCAAGTGAAAAGTTTTTCTTTACAAAATAAAAAAGGTGTCCGCAGTACGCTCACATATAGTAGAACTGCAAAATATTGATTTCAACCAAAGAGTATTACTTAAAAAAAAAAGAAAGTACTGCCACTGCTAGTCACTCCTACTGTGTTCATGTTACAACACACTATGGAGATTTAACACTACTACTGAGAAGCGTGTTTGGCTATAAGGTGCAGGTTTCCAACCCTGATCATGGAGTCTGCTCAGTCCTGCACATTTCATTAACCTGCCTGGCTCAACTAATTAGCTAATTAACACCCTTTCTTTATTTAAAGTGGGTCAGTGAAAATGTGTTGGGAACCTGGGGATCCCATTGGACATTGGACTCTTTCAATCTGTGAAAATAAATCTTTCCTGTGCACCCAGGTTGCATATCTTTTAGTTATAATCCAGCACATCCTAATTTTTCCAGATCAACCACAGCTGACTCAACTGTCTGACTAATTGAAAGAAAGTATGTAAAATAAATCAGCTGTTAAAGGGAAAATGGGAAACTGTGCAGAACTGCAGGATGACTGGTATGGGTGTCTTTTACATGTGCTTAATTTATAGAAACATACGCTTTCTTGTTTCATTGTGATTTTCCCAGACAATTCATGTATCTTATTGTAGTCTAAACGTATTTATGACTTAAAAAAAAAGCACCCATTGAACGAGTCTCCAGTTTCAGGTAGGCTTTCAACTGAGCAGAAACTACATATGTTACTGTTCATTACTACAGACGTGTTACTGAAGTTATGGAAGTTAATGTAACTAGGGTAGTGTTTATGGATATACATCCTGCTTGAGCTACTTAAAAATTGCATCAGATTATTGTGTAGATTAAGTAACACTAGTTTTTTTATGTAAAAGTCAACTTAACTTTGGCTGTAGATTTGAGTCTGATCTACATAATGTAATGTTTTTATTTTCAGTTGAAGCCTACTCAAATGTCCATATTACGGTTGGAGCAGTATATAAACCACAACATTAAACACCACACTACCAAAATGTAAAGGGATAAGACGCCAAACACCAAACTACTGCAGAGTAAAACATTACATTTAAACTTAATACAAGCTACAGGAAGAGCGTGGCATTATGGGAAACCGGTCTGTGCTGCTCCCCACTCCCCGGCCCAGTTAGTAAACCCATTAACACCACTAAACCCAGTGACGGGTGTGTGTCCTGTTTTCAGCTGAATCATGACTCTGTGCTCAATAGTAAGAGGGGAAACAATAAAACAAGATGAATGGCTGGAATTACGTAAATCTCGCTATAAAGGACACAATGTCTTACCTATTGAACAAATGCAGATTATTTTAAACCGGGTTTACATTCATGTAAACATACAAACTGCATTTGTGTTCATATCACAGATTTAATCACTTTAAGATTTTTTTTCTCGCATTAATCTGCGAACAGATTAACACCAGGTCTGTGTCAGTCCCTCAGAAAGAAATCCAAGCTAATGTTATTCACATATGAATGAGAGATCTGGCTTGTCTTAGCACTGCTGTACCATAACTAACCCGGTAACGCTACACACTTCGAGCTGTCATTAGCATTAGCACCACACCGCTACCTCTGTGCCAGTTAAACGGTTATTTGACCGAGATTTTAAAATTTTGGTTTTTTTTTCTGAGATATATGTACGTAAACAAACAGGGGGATATCAAAAACAACACAATACTCAAACGTAACACATTCATTCAGCTCTTTTCCTAAAGTTACTGACCTTGGGCATAAACACACAGGCTTTTCCGGTGCTCTGCTGGTTGCCAGATCGTTCTAAACTCCCCCATTGGAGTAAAGGCTAAGTTACTTTCCCTTTTTCATCCCGATTTTTGAAGTTGACAAACCCTGAACTCGTTTTCTTTTAAGTTGTAAAGGTCGGAATTTTTAGTAGTAGAAAATTCACTTTTTTAATATTATATAAATAAGAATGCTTTCAAAAATATAAGTGTTAATAGTTTGTTTTCATCAAATAACAAAATGCAGTGAATGAACAGAAGAGAAATCTAAATCAAATCAGTATTTGGTGTGAGCACCCTGTGCCTTCAAAACAGCATCAATTCTTCTAGGTACACTTGCACACAGTTTTTGAAGGAACTCGGCTGGTAGGTTGTTCCAAACATCTTGGAGAGCTAACCACAGCTCTTCTGTGGATGTAGACTTCCTCAAACCCTTCTGTCTTTTCATGTAATCCCAGACAGACTAGATGTTGAGATCAGAGCTCTGTGGGGGCCATACCATCACTTCAAGGACTTCTTGTTCTTCTTGAAGCTGAAGATAGTTGATGACATTGGCTGTATGCTTGTGGTTGTTGTCCTGGTGCAGAATAAATTTGGGTCCAATCATACGCCTCCCTGATGGTACTTCATGATGGATAAGTATCTGCCTGTATTTCTCAGCGTTGATGACACCATTAATCCTGCCCAAATCTCCAACTCCATTTCCAGAAACGCAGACCCAAACTAGCAAGGAACCTCCACCATGCTTCACTGTTGCCTGCAGACACTCATTATTGTACCGCTCTCCAGCCCTTCGGTGCACAACTGCCTTCTTCTACAGCCAAATATTTCACATTTTCACTCATCAGTCCAGAGCACCGGCTGCCATTTTTCTGCACCCCAGTTCCCAGGTTTTTGTGCATAGTTGAGTCACTTGGCCTTGTTTCCATGTCGAAGGTATGGCTTTTTGGCTGCAACCCTCCATGAAGACCACAAAAAATCAGTTAATTCTAGGCACTATTTCATTTTAATGGTAGAAATGCCTGCTACAGGTTGACATCATTACTTCTGCATTCAGGACTTTCCCACTGAAAAAAACCCTTGCTCATTCTAAACAGTGGAACATCATTATTATGCACCATGCTTTACGTAGTGATTGTAAAACCAGTCATTCCACATTTTCAAATTCCTTTCAGCCTGCACGTTTAAACCAAATGATACTAGTCATGTTCTTGTGCAACATCACCCATGACATACATGGAGACATACCTGTTATACCAGTCATCAACTACACCCACTCTAGGTTTCAAATATAAGTCTTGTATTTTTGAGAGGTGGATTGTTTCACGTTCTACAGGGACCTCTGCATTACCTTCCCCACCATGGCTGCATCCAGCTGCACTCCAGATGAATTTTCATGCCCTGTGTGTTTGGAAATACTGTGTGACCCAGCTACGCTTGCTTGTGGTCACACCTACTGCCTTCTATGCATCCAGAAGCATTGGGATAAAGGTTCGGCAAAGGGTCAGTACTCCTGTCCTCAGTGCAGACAGGTCTTCAAACCCAGGCCCTCTCTGGGAAGAAACAATATGCTTATGGAAGCCATGAAGAAGCTGAGAGTAGGAGAACAAGACAAGTCCTCACCTGTGGGTTCTTCCCTAACTTCATCTGCTGTCGTCTCCGTGAATACTTCTCTCCAGTCGGTAGCAGAAAGGTCTGATGGAGCTACAGGACCTGATGAAGAGACATCAGTGCAGGGAGGATTATATCCTCAGCTCCCTTCCACTTCACCCAAGCTGTGTCCATTACACAAACAGGTGTTGGAGTTCTATTGCTGTGATGATAAAGAGAGTGTGTGCGATGAATGTAGCCTCATAGAACATAAGGGCCATCGTGTGGTGAAGCCAGATGAAGAAAAGGAGGTAATTCCTTATATAATATGTCTCATTTTTTTACAAGTCTGACTTGTTCAAAAGACATTTTTTAAAAATAGCCATTTGAGCAGTGGCAGATATAGTGGACCTAGTTGATGTATTGATTTGTAATTGTCTGTGCGAGCAGCAAGAGCTGTCAGAAAAGAAGGCAAAGATGCAAAGAAGTGTTCAAGAAAGGGAAAGGATCATTCAGACACTACCGCAGGTTTTTCAAGCTAACACGGTAAGACTAAAGTGTTTAAAGACACTTGTTTTACATTTTTAAGAATCAAATAATTTCAAACTCAATTTGGCTGTGATTAGTTAGAAACATGTGGAAACTTTATTTTCTTTTCCAGGTGATATCTTTCTAGATTGTGTGTTTTATTTCCCTTAAACTCAGTACTGGTGTAATTATTCAGTCCCAAATTAAATATCTTTGATTTTGATTTGGGGGAAGACATCTACTTTGAATATTTGGTCTTTTTTCCACATTATGATGGTTCCTTTGGATAGTTCTCTAAAAATGAAGGTGCTGTGGGTTGCATCACTGTCTCTGTATTGTCTTTACTAGGAGCCCATTAGAAGGAAAATGCCACAATATCATGATTGTAGTGTTCTGTAAATAAATTAATGAAGTATTGTGAAAATATCACCATTTATATAATTCATCTTCAGTAAGTGGTACCTATCCCAGGAACACTGGGCACAAGAGAGGAACAGGACCTGGGTGGTACACCCGATGAATGTTTTCTGGCAGGCAGGAGAGGGCTTTAAATATAACTCCTAATTAAAAAATGGCATAATAACTATGGCCAATTATTGGTTGTATGGTTCAAACCCTTGTTGCTATATCTTGTATGTATTAGACTGCCATTCAGAGGCTGCAGAGAGAGAATCTGGAGATTTTTGGTGACGTCAAGAAGAATTTCGAGCTGATGAGCTCACAAGTAATGGAACTTCTTCAAGCTTATGAGGCTTCCTCATATAATCGTATAGAGAGCCATCGCTATAGACTACAGGACGAGATCAGCCAACTATACAAACAAAATGAAGAGTTAAACCGACTGTCTAACTCTCAGGATTCCATTCAGTTCCTAAAGGTATTAAATCATTGAGCAAATGGTATTTTAGATACATTGTGTATCCGTATTTAACATATAATCTCATATTTAAATCCTTTATTTTAACATTATCTGCCCATGTTAGACACTTGACACCACGGGTGATACAGATGTGGTTGGAAATGCACAGCTGCAGATTTTATCCCCAGAATCAGTGGAGTCTGGGATCAGATCAGCTCTTGGAGCTTTCAGAGAGGGGCTGCATGACCTGTGTAAAGGAAGCCTGGCCTGTATCTTCAGAGTTGGTGAGATGTAATGTATTGTCTAGTGTGTTCATAAAGCTGAGTGCACACATCTAAAGGTGTCTAGGTGAAAAAAGGAGAGCTTCAACAGACATGTCAGAAGGAATAGGCAACGACTGGCCAAGCAATCTTGCACTGTGGATTCTGGCAGAGCTAGAATGAATATGTCTATAAAGAAAAATTAGAAGGGAGAAGTCTATTTCTGAACTGATGTGAATATATTCAACATTTTATATCTTAAATACACTATTGGACCATTTTTGATACTCAGGATAATGAAGGAACATCTGAGAAACTGAAGTGGCATAACAAGTGTTAAGATAAATTTCTTTGTAGTATTAATTTTCACTCAACTACTATGCAAATGTCTGCAAATGTTTAGTATCTTTAGAGTATCAAATTTTAGCTTCAGTTGTTAGAACCATCAGAACAATCAGTTTTTAGAAATTGCAAGAACTTGACATTTATCTATTAAATCTAATCTGTATATTAATGTATATATTAATGCAGTGAATGATGCAGAAAAAACAGCAACGGTACTTAATGCTCAGGCATCGGCAAAATGCACCGATCCCAATCATTTGCAGGCTGCGTCACAAAATACAGGCAAGCAAAGTTTTTTTGTTTTTTTTTTCCTTGATCAAGCTTTGAATTTGTCATTTATTTTTTTTTCTTTTGCTGTATTTTGTAATTATTCAAATCTTAATTACTATTAATTATGTCTGCCTTGAAATCAGTGTAAATGCATAAGATGGACAATGCATAACAAAATGCGGAACAGTTCACTAATATAATGTTCCCTGACACAAGATGTAATAGAATGATGTAATAGAAAGTAATCCTGCTTTCTGTTTAGCTCCTGAAATGACACCTGCATCTAGCAACAGTGAAAGGAAACCTAAAACCACAACATCTCAGCATCCTACAGCTTCCTCTGCAAATTCAGGTAAATGTACCGTATATACATAGCAGTGCCAACTTTGCACAGCTTGTTTACTGCTGCTACTTTGTTTACACTGTCTGTACTGTTTACACTGTCTGTACTGTTTACACTGTCTGTACTGTTTGTCCTGCACTGTTTTGCACTACTTTGCAAACATGCATTTTATGTAGTACTGTGTAGTTATATGTAGCACCATATGTCCTGGAGGAACATGGTTTCATTTCACTGTGTACTGCACACACTGTATGTGGTTGAAATGGCAATAAAACCCACTTGACTTGACTTTACAGTGCAAGAGTAATCTGAATTAGAGAAAAATAATCTGTTTGCAGCTTTAATAAATGTAATTGCGTTCTTGTTTGCAGAGAAGAAATTGACTTCTCTAAGTGTGAAAAATCCAGCACCTCAGTCAAGAGAGGAAATGCTAAAATGTAAGCCTATGATTTTGACAAGTATGTTTTTTAATAGTAATTTCCTAATGATTGAACATGTATGTTCAATCATTGAACATTCACCACTGCACTGTTTAATTCTCGTACTTTGTTTTGTATTTAACTGTCATACACACCAGTGTCATTAAAGAACAATCCTTTCCGTTTAGTTCGCTTTGAACCAACGCTGGACAGCAACAGTGCTTATCGTCATATCCGTTTATCTAATGGAGATCGCAAGGCCACTCTCTGTGCAGAAAATCAGAAATACCCAGAGCATGCTGAACGCTTTGTCTACTGGAGACAGGTCATGTGTCGTGAGCCTTTGGCAGGAAGTCCTTACTACTGGGAGGTGGAATGGACAGGACAGAAGGTACAGTACAGTTAAAACATATGGAGTGTTCAGTTGATCAGTTTTTGTAGAATTAAAAAATCACTACATTTCTATTAAATGCAAATGAATTCCCAACATTTATAGAGTAGATAGATTTTATGATGTGTAAGTATATTTTTCCCTTAAGTTAGACACCCCTAATTCATCATATGACTAATTATCTGATTCATTTCTAGAGTTAGTCATTTTAAATCAATGTTTAAATAGCATTAATGCAAAACAAAGGTCTCTGCAGGTCACTGTTGCTGTAACCTATAAAGACATTGAGCGCTCCACATCGGACGACGTCTCCAGACTGGGCCATAATGAGCACTCATGGAGCCTGTACTGGTCAGGCACAACCTTCTCTCTGTGGCATGCAGGAAAGGAAACGGCACTAGCTGCTCCTAAAGCTCGGCGCATCGGGGTCTATGTGGACCAGCAAGCAGGTGTGCTGGCCTTCTACATTGTTTCTCACAACAAGGCCCATCAGATCTGCTGTGTCGAAACTGAATTTAGTGGCGCTCTCTACCCTAGTTTCCGCTTCTGGTCTGGTGTGGGCTCTACCATCACTATTTGCCAGCTGGGCTGAGTGATGAAGAGCGATGAAGATAATTATTCATGAACCTATTTGACTGATGCTAATTCTCTTACTTCATTCTGCATTTAACTGTTTAGACCCGTTTAAGACCTGTAATTCTGATGTCAGTGAAATGAATAGAGTCACCACTAGATGTTGCTGCAAGCATACCAATTCATTGAGACATTTCCTATGTAAGACTGTCAGGAACAGCACACACTGCACACCATCTGTGGCTGCCTCATGGTTTATAAAGAACAGAGGTTCAGTGCTGGTGTAATGATTTGGAACAACTACAGATGGGATGACGAATTAAAGGAAAAAATTACAGAGTTATTTATAAAGCGTTGGCTTACCACAAGCTGCCAGAAACGCTTCAGTGCAACTTAGCACAGATCCTACAAGTCTCTGTAAAGAGAAGGATGAATATCATCCCTCCAAAGGATATTGCAATTGCAAAATGGCTCCACGCTTCTGCATGAATGCACAGTCAACATAGAGGCTGCTTTAAGCTAAATGTGATGGTGTAGTATATGAATTTAAACGGATGAATTTGGAGTTTTGGTTTGATGAGCATGTAAATAATAAATAATTATAAGCACTTCACTTGTGTGCTTTTACATTAAGAAACCACTTCTCACATGTACTCAGGTGAACATTCACTGTTTGCTACCAACATTAATATTCTTTAAAGTATCTAATATTTCATAACGTATTAATTTCAAAAACAGAAAAAGTTATTTCTTTCTGATTTCTTCTCACATTTCTGCACACTTGGGCTTTGGTCTACTTTTCAGTGTTCTTCCTATGCAACATTTGAGCTTGTCTTTAAATAAAATACACAGAAAATACCCCTGAACTTGAAGCTATGATTTTTGAATGGTTAATTCTTGGATGGCAAATTATACAGATTGGAGTTTGTTAATACAGAAGAAAAGTCATAAAATCAAAACTCAAAAAAGTTCATAACTGTTTGAGCTTGACAGTTTTCGGGTCACACCAGAAAATACCTTCAACACCTTTTAGCCCCATAACCTCTGTGCTAGCTAATTTCACTGATGAAAAAATTATGTTATGTTAATTTATAGGGGGGCGACACGGTGGCTCGGTGGGTAGCACTGTCGCCTCACAGCAAGAAGGTCCCGGGTTCGATCCCCGGGTGGGG
>JAOUQY010000051.1:17464604-17475366 GCA_028566355.1 Doras micropoeus
CACACACACACACAGGCATGCGCACACACACACACAGGCGCGCGCGCACACACACACAGGCGCGCGCACACACACAGGCACGCGCACACACACAGGCACGCGCACACACACAGGCACAGGCACACGCACACAGGCACGCGCACACAGGCACGCGCACACAGGCACGCACACACAGGCACGCGCGCACACACAGGTACACACACAAATAAGTTTTGTCATCTGAATGCCTTGATTTACCTCTTATTATGATCGCTGCAATTAAAGCTGGTGGTCATGCAGTTTTTTCTTCTTCTTCCATTTTTTCCTTGTGTTTTTACAATATTATATTTTGGACTTCACCAAACCACATGAAACTTGTTGTGGCTGTCTGATACAGAATATAAGGTTTGTGTCCCTAGGTGTATATAGCCCTTCATGCTAGCGCCCCTTCAAGAACCTTTTGGGCAATAACTCCAGAATTGTTATTCCAGTGATTATGAGGCTCAAACATCACAAAATTTCACATGCCACATCACTACCATCATTCTTGAAATTTCATCCATGGGAGGCACTGCAATGGGTGCATTTCAATACCTCAAGCTTAAGCTATTAGATATTTAAATAACAATATGCTTAAGCTACAGTTTTGGCATTTGGTATACTTATTTCACGTCATTCTTGGTCTTTCTCTCAATTTATGCAGTGGTCATGTTACAAACCTAAAGACACATGCACGTGCACACACACACAGACCTCTTTTAAAATTCAGCATTGTGAATCTGAGCCGCTGTAATTTATATTTCCATAGCCCAAAACTTGTTTTGTGTACCTTTTTAGAGAGGCTTGGGATTGGCTTGCATAATAAATAAATAAAAGCATGGAAATATGCACTCTGTCCAACTGGCCAGCTCACCTCTAGTGTCAGATGTCTCTGTGAATCATATGCTGATGGACAGTAACATTACAATGACCTGTTTGACCCGTCACTTGTTCCCTTTTGGACAGCAAATTAGGACAGCTATAATACAGAGTACAAGAATAACATATTATATTACACCCAATATACTACACATAATCACAAGCACAATTAAAGCACTTTTGTAAAATCATGTTGTAAATTTCCATTAACTACAAAGGCTGTCCCTGTGTGCAGGTCTGTGCAGCTGTCTCATCCTAATCCTCTATGCATCCGAGGTCAAACTGCATTACCTATCTGAGAAGATTGCGAACTACAAAGAAGGCACGTTTGTCTACACGAGATACACCGAGGTGTTCGACCGCACTTTCTGGCTCATATTCATAGTTTTCCTTGTACATGGCCTTAACATCCTGCTGATCCGCCTAGCAGGCGTCCAGTTTCCCTTCCAGGAGGCCAAAGAGTCAGATGCCAGTACGGGTGCAGCAGATCTCATGTACTGACCAGCCCTATTGTCCGTTAACCACCCCCTGGATGTGACATCCTACCACAGCTATTAGCTCTCCTCAATTGGAGTCTCGCATATTGCACCATCTGTTGTTCTGATTTGTTTACAGCTGAATAGATGCCTCATCCATGCCCTTTTAGCTGCATCTTTTCACTTTCAGAAGGGGAACTGACTTGGAAATGGTCCTGGCTGTGTGTGTGTGAGAGATGAGCCTTTTCTCATTGTGGGGAGGCTAGTGGAGGGACCCAGTCTTTCAGCTGGATTCCTGATTAGGCATTCTGTTAACTGCCTTCTCAATTAAGGCTCAGTATTTTAAATACCTGTTGAAATGAGTAAGCTCAGCTTTGTTTCATCAGAACAGAAACTGTTTATTTTTTTTTAGTACATGCATCTTTTAGAGTCTTAGTAACATTACACTACACAATGGTTATTTGGTAAGGGTTTTTATTTGTATATAATGAGTGTATTCACCCCTTATTAGATGTGCCAAGTATCCCGACTCATAAATAGCAATCAGTTGTAAGAAAGAACGTATAGTGTCACACGTATGCTAACAAAAGACTAAATTGTTATGCATATGTACGTATATTGGTTATCATGAAGAACGCAAAGGGAGTTGTGAATGTTAAAGGTCAAACTGAACTTTAAAAATTCAATTCATGTAATTTGATGTCATTACAAATAAGATAGATTGTCCAAACTGTCTAACAGCAAAGATTAAAGCTGTGATGAAGCTTCTGAAAGTGTGTCAGCGCTCTGGAGTACAGCGTATATCTGTAACCACATGTAGGGTACATTTTAATCAGTGTTGCGTATGTGATGTTTTTGTTATCTGCACACATGCAGATAAGGTATGCGAGTGTGATATGACTGGGGTTTTGAAGACAGTTGCTTGTTAATTTAAAACGAATGAATTCGTTACTACTTAAGATTTTTTTAGCCAGTGTTTTGTGGAATGCACATTATATACGTTGACTTGAACATTTTTAGAGCCTCTATCTGGTACCAGTTTAGGTGAACATACCTTTCCAGTTTCAGCTGTTGTTTCCTTTGTCTTGATTACAATAACTTACACTTTAAATAAAATGTCTCTTACTCTGAATATAGTGATTTTTTTTTTAGTTTAAGCACCACCTTAACCCCTGATAGATGTTTGTGCTAAAGCTTGTAACTATTTGCCCTCAAAGTCTCTCCAGAGTCTCATCAACAGCTTCACACTGACATTGACAATAAGGAACGTGAAAACAAAGAAATGTGTACAGATATGACCTGGAAGCTCTTTAGCATCCCCTTATGGACATTTCTTTTTTTTTTTTTTTTATATGTCAACTTATTGTACTATATCAATCTCTACTGAAAATCCAGACCCAACTGGTTTTAGACAGAATAATTTATTATTTCATGCAACCAAAGAATTGGTGAGCTGTCCAAAATTAACACATCAACTAGAGTTATAGCAATATTGCAAAAGCTGTGTGTTAAATCTTAAATCTAAATTGTATCTTCTGTAGGCTGAGTAAATGCAATTTATATTTAAGACTGAAAAATATAATGCACAACTGAATAGTGCATATTTAAACAGTTTATACACTATTCATGTCAATTCACATCAATAAAAGATTAGATCATGGAAAATCTGCACTACTGTGAAGGTCTTGAATCTACTTTAAATGAAGCTCTCCACCCACTATATCAGAAGAAAGGAGCGTGATACTGAATGAAGTTGCGTGCATTTCCATTTGCCTCAGTTTGTCTGATAGAGATATAAAAACCGGTGGGTTCTGGTTGTGGTTTTTAATCGGTTAGAATTTTAGATTTGGTATGTTTGTGAAAAGGCATCGCAAAAAACTACAGCATCAGCCTCTCACTGACCCCAGTGGGAAGGACAAGGTAAGCTTGTCAACTTTTCATTTATTTTTTTATTGTGTAGCTCTATGATAATGCATGTTTAGGAAATGCAAAAAAAAGATAACATAGAGAACCCATTAACAATAGATTTAAAAAAAACAGGGGATCAAAGGATCATGATCATAATTATAAATGATATCTTACAGGATATCGTGCCATGTCATTTTCAATTCCAATTTCTTTTTCAATTTGAAATGGCACGTGTACATATAGCTCATCATTTAATCTAACTCAGGTTTTGATGTTTATATAAATATACCCTAGAGTAAATTATTCAGATTTTGCTTTTTTCCCCCATATTTTATGTTGTTCCTTCCTACAAAATAACTCGATTTGATTTGAACATCTGAATTAAACAGCTAAAAAGTCTAAAAAAATGTCCAACTGTCTTTAATCGGCACCTAGTAAATAACAACAAGAAGTAAAGTTAATGCTGTATAGCATCAGGAATGATGGTATAATGAAATCAGTATCCTGAATGGTTCATGTTTGGAAAGCTTTGATTCAAGCTTAAGGAGAAATGATCATACACAGACTATACTATATTGTTATTTTATAACTTCTTATACATTTTCAACCCAGAACATAAGTGTATTTTGTGTGGCTTTTAAAGGGTTGACTTCATGCTCATGAGCTGGCAGAAACATACTTCAGTGTGTCCTTCTCAGCTCACATCTCAGGTTTATTTTATGCATAATTTTTACTATGAACTAGGGAATCCTGGGAACAGACAATACCACAAGATGGCACCTAAAATGTGACTCTACATATTAATGAACCATGAATATTTGTTCATGGGTATAGCTTCTTCAGAAGTACCTATTCTAACAGTAGCAAACACATTTACAGTATGTTATTAAAAGGTATTTAGAGGAACATGTTTCTCAGCATCCCGAGAACGATTCTTTAAAGGGGCCATATTATTAAAAAAAAATTTTAATGATTAATTTCTGGTTTTATGCACATACAGTTGGGTCTCAGGGGTGCCTCTGACTCTTTAATTTCCCCCAAAGGATCAATAAAGTATCTATCTATCTATCTATCTATCTATCTATCTATCTATCTGCCTACCAACCCATAAACTTTGAAACATGAGAACCCAATCAGTTCTTTATACACTGCCTATTTCAGTAATTAAACATGGGGTTAACTACTCTGTTTAAAATCTATGTTGAATAATATGGAATGATTAAATGGGATGCCATTTTTTTGTAATAAAATAGTAGCAATGATAATAAAATAGTAGCAATAATAAAATAGTAAAAATAAAATAAAAAATTAAATAATGAGTAGAGTACGGTGCAAATATTTGTCACGAGTTGTGAGTTTGGACCATGTACTGAATGCACACAAGACAAAACACAAGCAACATTTACAAAATTATCATCAGGATAATTATGTTTATGTTAATACAGCAGGTACACAGATGTAGCGTCACAGAAAACCAAACCAATAGCGAAGCACTCTGAGTTCTGCCCCGCCCATTTAGAGGTATGCCCCGCCCATTTGGACCTGGTCCAGCCTGCGGGAATACACACTTGCACCTTGTGGCAGAGGTTGTCGGGATAAGCAGTGGCTTATTATTAGAGCTGTTAGGCAATAAAAAAATTTTTTTGATCGATTAATCATGCGTTAATCTCGGTTTTAACGCACATTTTGATTGTGTTGTACATGTAGGTAAAGCCATTGAGAATGTTGTTGCCGTTTATCACTGGTCTATTTTAAGAGAAACGACTGTTGAATGTTGCATCATTATTCACTTGACTTTATGTGATAAAAGTTAAATATTAAAGATGATCAACACGGGTTTATCACTTCACCGGAAGTTCTGTTGTGCTGCTGCTACCTGATTGGCTGGTTCGATTTTACGTCAGAGACCCGCCCCCGATTTTTTTTTTATTAATTGCCAGATGAATAAGTAATTATCAGGGAGAGAATAACTTTTTTTTGGAACAATAGTTTACAATGAGAATTAAAAAGTTCAAGTAAAGAAATAAGAAAAAAATGTAAAAAGTACATACGGATTCGTCGCCTTTGTCATCTCCGTCGCTCATTAAACTGATGTAACATACAAAAATATAGCAACCCAAAAAGAGCGACAACTTCTTCGTTCTCAGTTGTTCCTTTGAATCGTTAGCCATATTTATGATAGCTAATGAGCTAGGAAATCCCAACACTGAGCACGAGAGATCAGAGCACTGTGCAGGAGAAACAACCAAAACATACATTAAACAGTTAAAATACATTACCCACCCTTCATAGACGTTTCATCACACTTACTTCAAAAGTGCCTACAGCATACAGAATTAGTCTGAACAGTGTTGTTTGATTTATCATGCTAAATACAGCAGAGTGCTGTAATCAAGGCGCACTGCCGATGACGTTGCACCGCGTCCCAAATAAAGCCGTTTTTTTCACCGAGTTCCCTATGAAGGGCCCTCGGGACTCTGTATCCTGTGCAGTGTGTAGGGAGCAGGGATACAGCATGCGATCGGAATGCAGCCTAAAACCAGTAACGTAGTGGTCAATATCGGAATGTTTGTGTTCACTGACGGCGCTGCCAGTTTGTGTAATTTCACATTTTTTAAATCTGCATTAAAATTTTTAGTGGCGTTAATTAAAAAAAAAAATCGCGGCTAATTCTTTACCGCGTTAATTTGACAGCGCTACTTATCATTTAAAGCAACATGCACTGAAACCGAGGGTTAGACAGGGTGAAAAGACAGCTGTAGTATTTGCTGTCCATGTGGTATTTTGGCCACACGATGTCACAGAAATGTCATTAAGACCCCAGAGAACTGTATTAACTCATATACTAGGTATACACACAGGAAGTGACGCAGAGGATGACGCGATATCATGCACGAGACTACGTTAAGTAAGATTGTAAATGCAGATATCTCGAGTTGTCATTCTGACTAGTCAAAATTCATTTGTAGAGATCCAACATGTAATTATGAATAATTATGAATAACCAGACGAAAGTCTTTAATGTTAAAACGGCTTGCCATAGACAGAGTTTTGTTTTTTTTTTGTTAAAAAAGCTGCTGGGCGCTGATATCAAAATAATAATAAAAAAACAAAAGCTTTGTCCATAGTCACTCCCACATCAACTGAGTATTTCAGAAAATCCTCTCTGTTTAAACTTGAGTTCAGGAAGTCGTGGTGCTTATATCAGCATGCCCCAAAAGTTTGCGGACACCTGTCCGTTACAAACCGTGCAGTTGTTGATGTTAATAAGCCCCGCCCCCGGGTTCCCCTCACTCCGTATCCTGCGTTCTCATTGGCTGTGGGTCGACGCCGCACTCACAGCCACTCACAACCTGCTCGCGGACCTTTCATACCAGTGAAACCAGTAGAGGGTGTCATCGGGGCACTGTGTTTGTAGTGCTAGGAATTCAGTGAATCATTTCACTCAGTTCACAGTAAATTTAATTGCAGGGTACTCTGAGAGAAAAAGTACTTTAAAATCCCAGTGTTCTGAATCAGTTCATTGAATGCAGTCTGACTATTATGGTGTGTGATTCAGCTTGATGCTCTACAACATCATGATACTTCTCTGTAAGATTCCTGCACTTCCTTTCTGCTATTGTGAAAAGTCTCACAAAGATGTCTGTGGATACCATTTATTCAGTGGATCAGTGTCCCCTGGAGACTGTAGACCTGTTGGTATAATAATAAAGAACATCCTTTTGACACACCTGTTTGTACTGTTTGACTTTACAGTAAATGATTGTAGAAGACTGATGATTTATAATCCCACTATCCCCTATTACCCAGAAGAGGATGGGTTTCCCTTTTAGTCAGATTCTTCTAAATGTTTCATGCTCTTGTTGGCTCAGGAGGTTCCTCACCACTGTTGCTTCTGGCTTGATCATTAAGGACCTAAATCTACATCTGGATTTCTGTAAAGCTACCTAGTGGTAATGTCTATTGTTAAAGCACTATACAAATACAAATTGATTTGAACTGATTCTAGTAGGCCTAATCATTTCCATTTGGATAAATTATGTATACTCCAATTGTAGCATAGTGAACCGTAGTAAACAGTCATGGCTGAGTAACAGGTATACTGATGCAATTTCCTTTAAACCTATATTCCTCTGGGAGAAAAAAGCTCAGGCTTCCTCCAGGAACAATGACCTTACTAAAACATTTATCGAGCTTCCTACGGTTGCAACAGTATAGCAGCTGAAGCATGTGCATTATGTCTGTCATCTAAAGATGGAGAACAGGCTGGAGAAGGCTAGTGACAAGAACACAGACCTGGATGACATTCTGAGTCAGATAGCAGACCTGGACAAATGGAGGGAAATATTTGACACGCGGGGGTGAGAAGTCTGTTGTGGCATTTTTATAAACACTCTGAACTGCCAGTTTTTTTTAGGTACACCTATCTTATACACATATTCATTGACCATTTTATTAAGTAAACCTACCATATAGGTGCAATTTGTATACATTTTTACATACAGTAAGTCATCTTTGCTAATTCATCATCTGTCATTTATTCTTTCCTTCAATGGACCATAATGGGAGTATTAGCTGTATTTCTAGGTATATACACACAGGAGTGACACTGACTCTCAAAAACCCAGCAATGCTTCTGTGGCTGGTATGAAGCGTTGCCTGTCAGAATGGACTTCCATGAAAATCTGTTCAGCGGTTGTCCTATTGTGGTGTCTGTTTGCTAACAGCTGAGGAGGAATAGGACTGAGAAATTGTGCATTGCAACAAATGGACTACAGTTTGTAATTGTATAATTGTGCTCCTGTATGGTAGGTATACCTGTAAAAAAAAGGCACAATGAATGTAAGGGAAGTCTAGGTGTACCTAATAAAGTGTCACATTTTGGTTTCATGTTTTGTCTTGCAGGTTGGAACTACAAAACAGTTCTGAGAAAGTAAGTGTTTATTGCACTAATGTCAGTGTATTTGTGTTTTGCTTATGTGGGACAACATGATAACCCGAGCCCTGGGCTCTCAGGTAACTGAATATCATGTGTGTCTCACTAAAAGGATGCTGTGTGTTTGCGTGTGTGCACGTGCATGTGTGTGTGAGGGAGTTCTGCTCTACCCAACCTGATATCCCCTGAAAAACCCTGGGGCCACTGCAAGAGGTCTAGACGTGACTGCTCTGGCTTGCCAGCTGCTCTTTCCTCTGATTTCCTCATACGCATCAGACCAATTCATGGAGCTATATATGAAAATTTTGGCACAATTGCCAGATGCATGTAGCCCCTGAAATGGAAGATTATAAGCAGCTGTTCCAGAGCATCAGCACTCTTCAGTCCTCCAGACTTAGTTACGTTGAACTGCTTCAAGAGGAGGTGAAGAGAAACCAGGATGTGAGTGATCTGCTGTTGATACAGGAAATGTTCCCTGATGTCATGGAACTGATGCTTTGTGTGCATCTGGATTTGCTTTTTTAATTTTATGCTATTATGCAACATCCCTGTGGAAGTTATAAACTATCTGAGATGATGTCAGAGCCTGGGAGAGACTGCATGTGAGAAAAACAAACAGAATTCCCAGGGATGTTGGATATCCTATCCTGACTCTAATCCATTGGTTCTTTTTTACACAGTTGCAGAAAACCATCATCTTGGAGCAGTGTTGTTTGTGGACATGTTTTCCTGTCTTTACTCTATTTCTGTCTTCCGTTCTGACTCCTACAGAAACCTCTTGAAAGGCTTAAAGCTGAGGAAGAACCTGAGGATGTTTCTCGGTCTCCTTCAGCCCATTCATTCCACAGCAATGCCAACCCGCTGATGGTGCCCTACTCCATCCCACGTGCACTAGCCGTCTCCCCCAGTCTGGGTGGACACCCTGTTTCACCTGAACTTGCCATGGTGAGTTATAAAATTTAGTTTGTTACTTAATCCTAGTAGGACCCCCTGTGTCTGCATCTTACTTACAACACACTTTGAATGATTTATTAACGTACACCCATAGCGACAGTGAGGATTTTGTAGTACACTCAGTTACATAGACTATAGTAGTGCCTATACTATGGTTGATCATTAGTGGTACTGTTATGTATGAGGTTTGACTGATGTTTTTTTTTTTTTTGTAGAGTCTGAGGAAGATTTTGTTTGGAAACACATTTCACACATTCAATTATGAGTGGAAGAAATCCTATTTTAAGTTCCGGGAGCCATATTCGAATCTGTCCTATGCTTTGGAGGCAGAAAGAGTGAGTACTTTTATACAAAAGTCTCTAGCAAATGGACATTTAATAAAGTAATGTGATCTTGTATCCACATAATCTCAAGCCATGGCAGTGGGCAACTTCTAACCAGCTGTAACTCAGTGCTTAATGTACAAGCAATTTCAAACTATCTGCCCTTTGTTACTAATGTTTAAGACCCAGAGAAAATGTAGTCCAAGACCACAGATACATGTATGTAATCCATGGTATGCATGTCCATTATGTCTAGAAATTTTGTCTAGATTTGGAGATTGTGGGCCCTGAATCTAAAATCTATGAAAGTTTAACTTTTTTATGGAATTATGGAAATTAATCAACTTTTCCATGATATTCTAATTTTTTGGAATGGGTCTGTGTATATGAAAAAAAAAATAATTATGGAATCACCACTCTTGGAGGATGTACTTTCAATTGTTTCATTTTGTAGAAAAAAAAAGTGGCACAGACATGAAACCCAAAACTATCTTTTTTCAAAATTCTGACCTTCTGGCATGAAGAAACAATAAAATGGAAAGAAATATAATGGTTGTAGGCAGTCACAATTGCTTTTTTTTTAGATCATGTAGAGGAAAAAATATGGAATAACTCTGTAATTAGCAGTTCTAAAACAAACACCTGCATCAGATTAAATCTGCTAATTAGTCTTCAGTTAAAAAAGAGTGCTCACACCTTGGAGAGCTGTTGCACAAAGCAGATTGACATGAATCATGGCTCCTACATGAGAGATGTCAGTTGAAACAAAGGAGATGATTATAAAACTTATTCAAGAAGGTAAATCATCATGAAACATTACAAAAGATGTTGGTTGTTCCCAGTCTGGACCAAGTACACACAAAATGGGAAGGCTGTAAAAGGGAAGCATACTGGTAGACCAAGGAAGACATCAAAGCCTCAAGAAAGAAAATTTAAAGCAATATGTCTTGAAAACAGAAAATGCACAGGAAAACAAATGAGAAACAAGTGGGTAGAAACTGGAGTCAATGTCTGTGACCACACTGTAAGAAAACACCTAAAAGAAGTGGGATTTACATACAGAGAGCCAAATAAAAGCCATCACCTACCAGAAAAGAACAAGGTTACAGTGGGCTAAAGAAAACCAATCATGGACTGTGTGTGACTCGATGAAAGTAATGGGCAGTCAGGCAGTCATCTTCAGTGATGAATCATGAATCTGCATTGGGCAAGGTGATGATGCTGGAACTTTTGTTTGGTGCCGGTCCAATGAAATTTATGAAGATGAC
>JAOUQY010000051.1:17482710-17500797 GCA_028566355.1 Doras micropoeus
TTGGCACATTTTTCATGGGCGCAACCCACATTCTCAGCTCTACTGCTCATCCCACAAATGCATGTTCCTTACAAATGGGGCACCATTTAAAAGGGAAATTAACAGGTTTTCCAACTGTATAAGATTTATTGCCATAAGCATTGTTACAACAAAGAAATAATCTACCAAACACAAATTTCCTTACTTTTTGTGCTATGTTTAGTATATGAACCCCAAGTTCATCCAAACTACCTATACTATATGTAGTGTTATATGTTTAGAAGCAATTAAACATTGTATTTCTGCCAGAGTTGATCATCTGATAACAATTTAATTTGAATGTGAGCATTTGTTTTCGAATTTGATAATGTTTTGTTAACATTTGGGAACGTAACATGCTCAGGGAATAAAACTGATTACCGTGATCATTTGGAAACGTTTAAAGTCTAACAAGCAAATAGTTTTCTTCAGGAAATGTTGAGATAAGAGGTCATAAATTTTGATGTTATCAAGATAACATTCCCAAGACACAACACATTAATTATGATCTTACTCCAAACAGCCTGTTTGCCTTTTCACAATTTAAAAAGCACTTTTGGACATGAAACTGTGCTTACAATAAAAAAAACAAAGAACAAATACAATACAGAGATTTTTTTTTTGGTATTTAACCATGACAAATAGTTCATATTCATATAAATCAGCAGACCAAAAGCATTGGCCGAGCAAATTGGTAATAGATTAAGGATTATTCATTCATTCACCATTAGTAACTGGGCACCATGCACACACATTCAGACCAATGGACACTTTGACATAGCCAATCAGCATTTTTCTGGTCAGTGCAAGGAAACTACAGGACATCCACTCAAATACAGTGAAAATATGTACAGAAACTCCACACAGACAGTATCCTGAGCTCAAGATCAAACCAGGGACCCTGGAGCCATGAGGTGGTAACCCTACCCAATGCACCACTGAGTTGTCTGGCTGAGAGCATTAGATTCTGTTAATTAAACATCAAAATTTGAACAATAATTACTTTAAAAGCAGGCATGTTTAGATGTCCCTTTGTAGCCCACAATGCAGAGCTAGCTTTACTGTCTGGGATGTGTATTGGCCAAATATAGATTAGAAATTTCCCCACACCCTGTCACAGGCTCATTAGGTTTGACAGAAGGTTTACAGAGTAGTACACACGAAATGGTTATACACTAATGATCAGTAAATAGGCATAACTAGAGTTTATTGTACTTGTCAGTATTCAAAGACTAAATTGACATCACAGGATATGCACATTTATTACAGCCTTATAGAGCATTATAGAAAAGACTAGTCTTACAAAAACACAAGATATAATAAACAGATTTATAAATACAATATTAGCAATATGACTTACTGAGACATTTTTAATATTTAATGTCTGCTTGGAATATTTCTGAACCGAAAGGGAATAGGGAATCCAATGAACTCTGCAGAGAAATTTGTAAGCTCTATCTACATATTACTGAACCCTAATCAGTCTTTCTTCTTTACCTGGACAAGGGAACAAATGCATATTGGAGTTGAATGCATTTGAAATTTCTGCTGGTTTCAGTTTTAGAGATGGAGCTTTAAGACGTACTGTTTTAGACTCCCACAAACATCATACAACAGGTTATATGCTCATAATTAACATCTTTGCCATTATATCCTTTTTTTTTTTTGCTGCCACAGGTTACCTAAATCAAAAATGACAACGTTGTTTTTCTTATTCATGTTGCATGACAAGCTAGATTAAAGGAATACTTCTCTCACAACTTCTCAACATCTTCAGGTTGTGACAGTCAGAAGTGTGCCAGCTTGCTGCCTTGAGTCGCAATATGGCGACGCTCTCTACACCTGACTTTTACAGTACGCACCAAATTGCATGTGTTTACAAAGGGACATGTATAGTTATATAACATACAATGAAGTGAACATGGATCTTTATAACAGATTAAGATAATATGATTAAAGACTAAATCTAAATACAATGCATTAAAAAACAGCATGATAATTAGATATCTCTTCAGAAACTTAATTTTAAGAAATCAAGCCAATCCCTTATGTTAGGTGCTTTAAAATATAACTCGAAGCTCTTTAAAAGCTTCAATCACTAAACCACTTAGTAAAATACCAAAATAGTAAAGTCATCATTCTCATTTACATTCCTGAGTGTCTCATTTATGAATGACCACCCAGAATCTCTTCTAGGTTTATGTCTTTCATCCAGTCATCATTGCCCGAACCTGACTTAAGCAGGGAATCGATGAAGTCCGAGTCTGCATTGATCCCTGGTACTGTATTATCCCCATCCTGCAGAAAATCAAAGGTGAGGCGGCCTGGGCGGTTGTTCTGATAGGCACCAGGGCTTTGTGCCGTGCCTCCGTATGTGCTCATGCACCCCTGCTGAGTTGGAGAGGATTGGTTTAGTCTGCTGATCCCAGGAAGTGGGGGTATGCGCGGCTGGCTGGCTCGAGGAGCAGATCCTCTAATGCCAGGGTTTAAAGGGATCAGTCCAGAATGGGGCACTACCTGATTTGGTGGACCAATATGTCTTGGTGGGAAGTGAGCATCAGTTTGTGCACCCTGGGGTGGTACCGTGCCTGGAAGTCTCTTTACATCTAGTTGCTTTGTAACATTTTCCCAGCTCATGCCAGTCTCCCTGCTTCCAGTGGTGGTCATGCATCCCAGTCCTTTGCCAAGAACTGGATCTTGGCTTGTGCTGGTTCTTACATGCTGTGTGGTAGGGGCAATTCCCGGGAACTGTGGCTTGTTTTGATGCATCCCAATTTGCATCTGGCTGTTAGGCTGTTGGTGCAGTTGGCCTGCACAGTTTTGGACTTCTGAATGATCAGCTCTACTGGGAAACAATCTGTCTCCAGTGTTGGGAGTCAGTTTGACTCCTTGGCCATTGGATATATGGCATGAGATGGACTGGATGTCCCTCTGGTCAGAGTTGTTACTGGTCATTGGGGATGATGTCAGACCTAGGAACACAGAACAGCACATGAGGGCATCTGGAATGAGTTGAGTCAAGCTAGAATGTGTAAACAAACATAATAGCTTTGCAAAAGGAACAATTTTTAAACTAAAATAAATAAATAAATAAAATGGGTACTTGGGTAAAGGTTTGGATGCTGTGGTTGCTTATAGTCAGGTGGAGGTCTTGTTAGATGCCTGTTAAACTGATCCTGTGGGTTGAAAATACATAAATAAACAAACAATAAAACACAATAACCAACAATAAACAAACAACAAAGGTCTAAACAGCCATTCAAAGCTATTGTGTACTTCTGAGATTCCTGTTAGGAGTAACACAATGACTGCATCACTCCTAACATGTTATTGATAGTCTGTTGATAACTGATGATAGTCTGTTATTCGCAGTTTATTAGGTATGCTAAAACACAGGAGATACTACACACTAAAAGAGAAGCAGGCAAGTTTTACAGCCTTCTATCAGTTAAACTGTGTAAAGGATGACAGCTGAAAAAGATTGTGATGCAGACTGTACCAGTTTTTTAGTGTTACTCACTGTGTCGCTGGTGTGCTGCTGAGGTTGGTTTAGCTGTCTCTGTCCTTTGCCGGTGTTTATCTGCTGAGCGCTCGGTGCAGATGGATGCTGCTGCTGGGTCACCAGACAACCGTTTGCTGAGAAACGTGGCCCTGGTGCCAATCCCTGTAAACAGATAAGAAAGACATGTTGTTTAGTAATAGAATAAACATTTACATACCTCATTTCCAGAAAAGGTGGGACACTTTATAAAAATGCAATGAAAACTTAAATCTGTAATCTCCTAACTCGAAGCTTCATTTAACAAAAGCTTTTCAGTGTTTTCAAAGACAAACTTAATTCTATTTGTTAAATATAAACAACTTTATAAATTGATGTCTGCAACACACTCAAAGAAAGTTGGAACAGAGGCATGTTTACTACTGGGTCACATCACCTTTTCTTTTAATTAGTCATTTTAATTGTTTGGTAATTGATGATACTAATTGTTGTACTTTTCCAAGTGGAATTTTTGCCCATTCTTGCTGTTTACAGTCTGTGGTCAATGTTGTCTGCTTCTCCGCTTCATGATACACCAGGAGACAGGAGACAGATCTGGATTGCAGACAGACCTGTCAAGTCATGCTGTTGTAACTCGTGCAGAACGAGGCCTGCCTTTGTCACGGGAAAATACAATGTTTTGACAGGAGCATATGTGTCTCCAAAATACCAGTATAATCAGTATATTCCGATCACCCATACTGTGGGAAATGATGCACCCCCATGCCATCACAGATGCAGGTTTTTGAACTTTACGAAGGTAGCAGTCTGAATGGTCTTTTTCCTCTTTGGCACGTAGAATCAGATGAATGTTTTCCCCAAAAACAAGCTGAAATGTGGACTCATCTGACCAAAGAACACGTTTCCACTGTTTTCGGTCCATCTCAGATGACTTTGGGCCCAGAGAACTCGCTGTTTCTGCACAAAAATTGATATATGGCTTCCTCTTGAAATCTAATACAATTTCACATTGCATTTCTTGATGCAGCGGTGGACTGTGTTAAGTGACAATAATTTTTCAAAGCACTCCCGAGCCCATGTGGCTATGTCCAACACAGTAGCATGATGGTTTCTCAAACAATTCCACTTGAGGGCTCGATGCTCACGCACATTCTGCAGCGGCCTTCACGCACCAAGATTTCCCCTGACTCCCTAAATCTTATATCTTATGAACTGTAGATGGTGAAAGACCTCACTTCTTTGCAATCTTGCACTGAGAAACAGTGTATTTGAACTGACTGACAATTCTCTCATGAAATTTGGCACAAAGTTGTAAACCATGACCCATCCTTGCTTTCAATGACTAAGCCTTTGGTAGATGCTCCTTTTTTACTCTATCTTCATGACCTCACCTGTTACCAGTTAAACTGCAAATTATGGAACCTTCCAGTGTTACTTGTGACCTTTTCAGTCTTATTTTGCCTCTGTCCCCAACTGTGTTTGAGTGTGCTGCAGGTGTTACATTCTATTGCTTTTACATATTTACAAAATACAGTTAGGTTTGTCAGTGAAAACACTGAAAATGTGCTTTTGTCAGTTAAATAAAAGTGCAATCAATTTAACCATTTTTAGCTTGTATTACACTTTATTTGAAAGTGTCCAAACTTTTCTGGAAGTGGAGTTTGTACTACAAAATATATGCTGAATAGTGTTGATCTTACAATAAATGTTAGCAAAATATACAGTAATACTGCAAGTTCTGCTTTACACTTACCACTTAATGTCTATATTGTAAACTTTATTGTAAGCTTTATCACTTAAGTGGACATAAGGATGAACTTTATTGGACCTTGTAATTGTTTGGCTAGTCCACTAGATGGCATGCTGTACCAATTATTTTGATGCTTTAAAGCATGCAGCTTTGTAGATGGTGTCATACACTTCCCACAGTTTTTTCCCCCTAATGCCATTAAAAGAAAAAAAAAAAGGAACAATACATGTCATATCTGACAAATATTAATTTGGTTTACCCATTAGAACATGAAACATATTTCAGTATACACTACACATGACTGAAATATGCAATTAAGCCAAAGTGGGTAGATGACCAAAATTTTGTCCTGGGATGCTTTTTTCAGGGGACATGATATATTCCAATGATAAGAAACAAAAGGAAAAAATACATAGTACAGTGTTGGACTACATGAGCCACCAGAAAAGCTTCACTGTGTCTTGGCATATATCTTACAAGACATGTGCAACTCTACTGGACAGAAGAACACCATTTCCCAAAAGATAATTCCTGTTTTGATGGTGGTGGTGGTGGTGGTGGTGGTGGTGGTGGTGGTCTAACATATCACTTAAAAATCTCTCAAAAGCTTAGATCTGGTGACTGTGAAGGCCATAGCATGTGATTTACAATCATTTTCATTCTCATCAAACCATTCAGCGAGACCTTGTGTCCTCTGTGTGGGGGTGGAATCATTGTGAAAGAGACCATTTGGATCAGGATAAAAATGCCTCTCACAGCATAACAGAGCCACCAGTTTTCCTTTAATTTGTCACCCGTCTGCATCATTTTCAGTAAATATTGTGAAAGCCGGTTCCCTGGGTAAGCAATCTTGGCAAAAGACCATCCTGTGAAAGATGGTGATGTCAATATGATGAAAATCTGCCCTGTTGGTAGACCTCATTAATGCTTAAAGGTGGTATGACTAATAAGTAAATGTGGTGGTCTTTTTACTAACGTTTAACAGTGCATGATTTGTAGTGGGTTAATACTTATATCCTGTAGTGTTCTCATGGGTCTTAAAAAGAATGTAAATTCATAAATATAACAGACTCATTTTTTTCTTACACTACACAAGAAGTGAAAAAAAAACCCGATTTGCTTAAAGCACAGAGAGACCATTTAATATGTGCATATTAATATGTGCAGAAAATGGTCTTTTTTGGTATTTAAAAGTCTACGATCTTCCAATTTCCTCCTTGCTCGTTACTGATATTGCCCCTGGACCTGCTTTGAATACCAACACTCCTCATAAAATGTAGTTGGATACACTATCACCTCTTTCCTCAATCAGATCAGATACGAGACCATGAACACATCAGTTCCTTTAAAAAAAAAAAGCACCATCGGGCCAGCAATCGATTACAAACCCTGCCTTTGAGGTTTCATTGCAAAAGTAAGGCGGCACAAATCAGTTCGAAAGATAAGGAAATAATAATAAGGTGTGTTTCAGGTCCTGGGCAGGTGTTATTGAGTGTGTTTGGGTGACCATAACACAGCACATGACTCAATTATACTTGTTAAATTAAGTAAAGCATATTTATGAGTCAATATAAAATTGAAGACAGAAGGTGCTTTAGGTATTTAAAAAAATGAAGGCGAGTTCTTTTTGTTTTTTCTTAGATCTATGTCTATACACCCTTCTTTGGTGTCAGGTAGCAGTCTGTCATTCTGTACTATCTAATAGTTTTACATAATTTTTAATGTAAGTATAAATCCAAGAACAATCTAATCACCTCTTAAGCAAAATCAGAGCATTAAATTGTCTGTGATGTTGCACAAGCTACAAGCTACAACCACACACACGGCTGTTAATATATTTGAGGCAGTAAAGTCCTTTTCCCAGAACAAACCCCCCTCAAGTATGTTATCCTATTCACTCAAACACACACAGTGTACACACTGTCAGTCACTGTGTTGACATGAAACATTTCTCACAGCAAAACGGATTCAACAGCAGCGTAGCAAAAGGCCATTGCTTTGAGACGTGATGTCTAAATGAGAAGCCATCTCCAAAACCCCCATGCTGGAGATCCTTTAAAAAAGAACTGAAAAGACCCTTGTGTGTTATGGGGGAATTCCCTGCTTCAAAAAGCCATGGAAAAGGGGATTTGAGGAAGAGCGCACTTTTCACGAGGACCTATTCAGGGGCAGCACTATCTTCAGCAGCACACCTCGTGCCTCAGAGGAGCTGAGGAGGAACCTGCGGAGGTCCCACGCTGACATGGATCAGCCCTGGGAAGTCCACTAATTAATTAGAGGGCAAGTGAAGAGCATTGTTTCCCTGCAGTAAATTCTGATGAACTTCTACTCCAGTGTGAGTCTTTTTTTCTCACTGAAATATCCACATGGTATTTTGCAGGTCATCGTTTTTAATAGGACTACATGGAGTATAAAGTTTCTGACATCTAATACACATCATATTTTAAACAACCGTCTCACATTCCATTGGTGATTTAAGCTCAAAGTCACACTTCCCAGAACAAGTCATTTTCCCACTTTCCAGTACAAGAAAGAAAGATGTAAAAGTTCATTCCATGCTTCATATTACTTCCAATTAGAGGCACGGCAAGAAATCATGACCAATCTGAACATGAGCCAAACTGCCTTCATGTTACATTCAAATTGCCTTTCAGTGGTTTGTTCTGCATGGGTGTGAGGGACTAAGAGATTCATTAGTGTGGACGGCTCTCTAATCCACTCTTTGTTATCCTGATGTGTCATAAAGCTGTTTTCCATCTCTGCTCCACTCTTCGCTCTTCAGTACATTGTTAAATGAATACCACATGTGGTTGCGGACTCCATAAAGGAGGGCTGTGATTTAGGCTCTCATTCTACCCTGCATTACAAGCAGCTGACAAGGCTCCAGGCTCGAGCCTCGCTGCTCTCTCACAACACTTCCTGCAGTCTGAAGGCAGGAACGCCGTCCCCAGGGAGCAGCTCGGCATCTGGACTTGGCCCCGGATCGCTTTCCCAGGAAACAAGCACTCGTCTTGCAGTGCAGCTCCAACAACCTGGCACCCCCTCCTCTTTTTTTTCTCTGAGATGGGAATCCAGCAAAAATGAAGGGGAATATATATATAAAACACGATGTAGCAAACAATTGTGAAGACCGTGCTGTAAAGGAATATAACATTCAAGAATGGGCTGATCTCATGTGTAAATATGCTTCATAAAACCTCATTTGTTACTGAAACCAAATGGCAACATTTTGTGTTTTATGACTCTGAAAACTGAACTCCCATAAAGGCCTCAAAGATGTTACAGCTCCAGGCCAGATTTCAGAGAAAAATTGCTGAGGGAGGCTTTGCTTTTGTGAGTGAATTAAAAATGGACAGAATGCTTGATCAGCACTGTTTCACTAACATTCTTGGTGAAAACAGGGTCTTTTCCCCTTACACGCAAGTTCCCATTTTGATAATTGCAAACACATAGTATTTTCTGTTGTTTTTCACTAATGCCAAGTCATTATCCTACTTGTATATTAGATCTACTTTAAATTAATTTGCAAAGGCTGATATTGTGAATATTACGCCAAATAATTAAGAAGCACCTACAGTTCAGACTATAATCCATTAAAACCTGACACAGAAGCTCATGCAGGGTCATCTGTTTCCCATCCAAACCAGCAAGCACACAGATTGTAATCAATCAGCATAACATGTTATTCATAAATGGGAGACATTTGGCATTACTACATTTAATAAAATCAGGGCTATGTGTGTAACACGGCATATAAAAGCTCCCTATGTGGAATTTCCCAAGCTGAGAATGAAGCACTTTGCCTCCCATCTGGACACAAAGATTTCCATTACAATTCCATCAAAAGCTTGAACACCCTTGAAAATATGGATCCGAGTTTAGACGCTCTCAATCTGACAACTGATCAGCCGACTGTGAGAACGAGAAAATGAAAAACAGATCCCATATCTTGATCTTTTCACAGGAATTTTGCAAGCTGCTCCTGGTGGGAGGAAGTTCAGCTCTGCACATGAGGGTTCCAGAGGGACTGTGGCACCATTTCGGGATCTTTATTTCCATGGCATTATTAATTCAGTTGACTGTGGGAAGACTCTGAGCACTCCCATTTTTCTCCCCTGTTGTAGCAGAAGCTGTGCCTTTGTTTCCATTTCAGCAGTGTGTTTAACCCCATCAGCGCTGCCATCAGCAGTATTTCCCTCAGCAAAAGGATTAACAGTTTCATAATGAGTGCAAATGTTTAGGAATTTCTGAACAGCCAGGAAAAATGTCTAAAATAGCAACCTTAATTAGCCATGCAAATTATGGGTATATCTCATATATGCATTATATGTTACATAATGAGCTCTCAGCAGATGAATAACTCAGGGATATGGTGCACTGCTATTTAAGTATGAAAACAAACAAACAAGTAAATGTAGACTCTAGTGAAAAAAAAAGGTTTTATTCAGTTTACTGAATTCTTTTTTAACCATTTCTCTATTAGATGTAATAAATGTTAGCTGAGTAGTTACAGAGCTACTTCTCATGACTTTGTGGTCTCTCATAAAGAAATATTTCCACATCTGGTTGTGGAATTTCCTTTGAAAGCTTATTTCTTTTGTTCATTAGTTTTAATACTTGGCCATAAACCCACTGGTGCATTTATAGTAGCAGTATTTCATGTATTTATTTTAATATCATTTTCCTGTTACTGAACTGCCATTTAAATTGCAAAACATACTGTACATACACATAGCTGCTCGGTCCTCGGCTGCGGCAACGAAAGGCTTCCAAACCCAAACTCGCTGGCTCTTATGTGAATGTGATTCCGTGTAATACACTTAAAAATAATTGGTGAGGATCTATGATCACGTGTTAAATGTTAGTGAAATGAGTTAACTGCAAATAGGAGTGTTTAATAAGACATTAGTGAGCAACAATAATGGGAACCCTCCTCTGGAGAGAGATTTTGCTTCAAAGGCATGCTAATCCACTGAGCAAGGGTCCAAAAATGTGAAGTCATCCCAAAGTGTCTAAATCAACAATCAGGGTTAGTGAGGCTTGGGACGACTGATGGTAGTGTCTCCGATAGGTTCCAACTATTGCCTTTGCTGTCTGACTTTAGAGCAGAGCAACAAAACTTTTCTCTGATGCAACTTAGCTTAATCTTCACATTAATCCTAGCGTGTGCTTGCCAAATGAACCGGGAGTTAAATAAAAAAAAAAAGAAAAAAGGAAACGTATTGTTTATCAAGCCTATTTCACTATACAAGAATTCTTGTTAGCTTGTTAGGTTTATTTAGTGTCCTGACTTTAGTTTTGCAAGCATTCCTGACCTGTATTCCTGTAATGAGTGAAAAAAAAAACTGTCTACACGCTGGGTGGCACTGATGCAGGGGGGTAGCACCCAGGCTCGATTCCCAGCCGGGCCAGGGTCCTTTAATTGTGGAGTTAGCATGTGTAGGTTTCTGCAGGGTGCTCTGGTTTCGTCCCGCAGTCCAAAGGCAAACTGGAGATACTAAACTGTCCCTAGGTGGGAGTGTGTGTGAATGTGTCTGTCTGTCCTGCGATGAACTGGCAACCTGTCCAGGGTGTTTCCCTGTATTTCACCCAGTGAGCCTGGGATAGGCTCCAGCACCCCCACAACCCAGAAAGAGGATAAGCAGCTTAGATAATGAATGAATGACAACACACTAAAGTTAGCAACTAGCAGCTATAGCTGCCTTGCAACCAGCTTCTGGTACTCTAGAATTTAGTAATGTGTGCACAGCACATGCTACATATGTCTGGCCCCTCCCCCTTCTTTTCCTTCCTCAGCCTACACTAACTCCTACTCCAGCACCACGGGCAATTCTATTGTCAACTGGGCCAGTTGCACCATTCATTCATTTTTAGTAAACTGCCTTATCCTGCTCAGGGCTGAAGTGGGCTTATACAGGAAAATGCTAAATGACCATGGGTTGGCCCAACAAGGATTCAGTTTAAAACAATCAAGGATTTCTTCAACTACGATTTCATTTTATTTGCACAGTGAATTGCATACCTATATTTTAAACAAGACCTTAAACTCTTGACCTAGGATTGATTCGGATTGTCCACCCTTTAGACAGATTTCTCCAGTATCTACATCATTTATTCCTTTTTGAGTAAAAACAAACATTGCCTTTTATCCTGATATGCACCTAATACATGACTAGAACCTCAACTAAAAGATTAAATTCAAAATTTAAATCTGTAAAAAAGTAAGGGAACAGGATAAAAGTTAATGCTTGTTTTGTGTACATTTAAACTAAAATGAATGAATGATTATTGCAAACAAGTCCAAAGTTTGCTGCAACTCGAACAATAGATAAACTATGATTTTAATCCAGATTAATCTCTGCTCCCTTAGCATCCTCTACACTGCGAACCGTTTTGGGGATTGGGGTTTTAGGACCCATCTTGTGTGGTTGAGATGCTGTTTGTTCAAAACTGAAAAGGGAGATGTTCTAAATCTGCCCAATCATAACAAATCAGTGGTTTAACCATGGGCACCAGGCTAAGCAGATTACTGTCATTTTCCACAACTTGTCCCTCACAGCTAACAAACTCCAATTAGCAAATCCCGCTGTGCACATCTATGCCTTGGCACTGAGCAACTGTGACAGGCGGAGAAATTAGAAGTCTTGCATGTTAATCCATCACAGTCTAGCGAGCCAGGACCCTCCTCAAATCGCTTTGAGGGGATATACATATTCACGATGCCCTGCAACTGCTCAGACACAAGAAACTGCGATTTACTGTGACAGGAGCAACAAACTAACAGCACAGTGGAGCCACTCATAGTTACATGAAGTAAAGAGAAGAAGCTGAGTGCAAGGCCAGCTTCATGGTCAATGCAAACCTAGAAAAGAAAGAAAAAAAATCTGTCTCCCTTCCAAAAGTGCTACACATAAACTGACTAGAGCAGACGGATCAGTAGCACTTAGAATGAGAAAAACTAATACTGATTTTGGGATTAACAAGATATTCCCTTGATAATTTACTGGCATTACTTTAAATAAAATAACTACTCATACAGTCCAGTTTATGTTCACATTTTCACCATCTTTGCTTAGTTCCCACCCATGAGCTAATACAAAAAATGATCATTTCTGCCTGAGACAGCTTAAATACAAGACTCAACAAGTCTGATTCTCCTGATGGTGTGTTAAAAATAATATGCTTGTCAACCCCCAGTTTAGTTTAATGACACAGATAAAAATAGATTTTCTGCTGTTTTGAATTTATTATTAGTGCTTGAAACATCAGCAGAATTCAGGATTTCTGAAAATGTTTGGCAGTCATGCTTTAAATAAGTGTCCTACCTGTCTTTGTTGGTTCATTTTATAATTGATTCCAGGCCCATGCTGGTTGAGAGGAGGCCTCAGGGGCTTCGGCTGTAGACATGATGATTGCATAGACAACTGGAACTGTGTGTTTTGACCCCCGGTAGACTGCTGCTGTGTAGTCTGTTTGCTCTGCGACCCGGTCATATGGGGGATTTGTTGGCCTGTGGTCGAAGCTGATGCTTTAGGGGTGAATTGCAGCATTGGTTTATTGCTGAGAGACTTCATGTCAGTGGGATTTGATGGGTTGTAACCACTGGGTTTAAAGAGGCAGTTGGGCATGCCTTTGCTTTGACCAGTGCCCTGAGAGCCAATTCTGGGTTGGCTTAGCAAACCAGAGCTGGACATTGTTTCCTGACAAAAGGAACTGGGGTGGCCACTCATGGTGGAGGACCAATTCCTCACTCCTCCAGTTTGGCTTTGTTGTTGGTGATGGAGGAGAGAGTTGGGCTGCTGTTTGGGCTGCTGGTTTGCCGCCATTTGCTTCAACTGCTCGGCATGTGACATCTCGGGCCAAGCAGGTAGTCCTCTTGAAGATGTTCCTGTGGTCTGTGATACATGATTATGGGTCATTTGCCCAGGCCCAATGGGGGAAGTGGACAAAGAAGTGTTGGCCATCGAGAAAGAAGGTCCAGCAGACGCTGGCCTGAGCTGCGGAGAGCTTCCTGGTGCTTGGCCAAAATCTGGTGAGTACTCTGTCTTGATTGGCTTATCTAAATGAGGGCAGGCATTGGCAGCACCAGCTGAGCTGGGCCGACCTAGATCCAAACCAAAGTCGTCATCTTGTTTCAGCATTTTTTCCAACTCCATGTCATTGAGAGGTGGTACTGACTTGGTGAGCTCATCAAACAGATCCTGGAGTTCAGGGTCAATCTGTCCTCCACCCTCATCTTTAAAGTCAAACACCATCATTGAAGGCTCTACTGATGACTGGCTGCAGGTCTGAATATCAGTTGGTTCTTTCTTCATATCTCTAAGAGTCATGTTGAAAATATCGTTGCCTACACCTTGGCCCATCATGAATGGATCTTTCCGCCGGGGAACGTGGCCCAGAGATATAGACCCAGCTAAACTTTCAGGCTGCCCTGCATCCACGGAGCAAGCACCAGCATGAAGAGATCCTGTCTCCATACGAAGACGCTTGAAGTCCGGCACTGGGCCCACACAGAAGTGGCCATTCTGCTTAGCAGTGTATCCAGAAGGCTGCCCCTCAATCTTTCTTCTTAGAGAACCCTGGAGCTGTAAAGTCAAAGAAGTACTCGTTAATTGGGCATTCTGTTGAACAGAGCTTTAAAGTAACGTGTCCGTTTCAAACATGTTTAAACATTTAGATTAAAGCAATGATTAGCAATTAAAATGCAATAGTGCGGCACATGAGAATTCTTCAGAAGTCTCTTTCTCTACACTGAGGTCAAAATGAGCACATTTTCTGCTGCTGGAAGCGCACATAATGTAACAAGACCTTTTTATATCTAATTAATGAACTCTTATCGGAGCTCTCTTTAATGTCGAAAACCAATTAAAATGTTGATGAAATTTCAAAATATTAGAATGAAAATAGGTGTCTCAGGAACAAATTATCTTTATGTAAATTGACCCAATTTTGTAATCTACTGTGAGCTTTTCTGCCTTATTCACTTGGCCATTTTGGATAAAAGCAAATGCTGAGAATTGTTCATTTTCTCCTTTATGATTGCACTGAAAATTTCCCTTCAAGCCCAGGAAAAATAGATAGCTGCTACAAGGTTAGTTTAAAAAGAGAAACACTGGTACATTGGCTGTGAGATGAAGCAAGTGTTAATCTACCTGTCTTTTTTATACAGGAAGGCTGTGCTCACAGGTATAATTTACTGGCAAAAATACGGTAGAACAAATAAGATTTAACAACAACAAAAAAAAAATCTGATCTGAAACCCCTGCATTAAGCCAGCAGTAAAATTTAGCCATCACATATACAGAGCAGCTAGACAAAGAAAGCCTTTATCTGTTTGGCTCATTTGCATGAATTATATTTCCTGCTGTTGGCTCACTGTAAAGATAGCAGCATTCTCCATTGTGCAAGAGACTGTTCTCTTTGTCTTGCATGTCTTCATTTATGTAAATGAGACCAGAACAATGACTCATAAGTCCCTTTTAAGTCACTGTACAGAAGCATTCGCAATTGTAGTTGAATGCATATGCACAGTAGCTTCTAGTCCAATAATTTCTCTAGGAATAAAAATTGAAACAACCAGTGTTATGAAAATGTCAAATCATGCAAATATGAACTGACATTATCAGCCTGGGAGAGAGAACGTGTGAGGTATAGCATTAATATTAGTGTAGAAATGGGGTAAGCGTGGAGCAGTTCTCACTGTACTGGCAAATAAGAGCTTTTTTTTCCCCCAACTGGTGGAAATATTACACACTGTCAGCGTGGTAAAGTGATTCATGCCTTCAGGGTTGGGAGTGAACACTTCTCTGTCTTGCTGTCTCTCATTTGCGCCTTCACTCTCTGTATTTGCTTACCTATGCTGTTTCACTATGAATGAGATCAGTTCCTAACCACCCTCATACTGTCTGACTCATGATGTTAGGGATGATTAGTGATCAGGTTTCGATGTGTTTTCTTGCACAGGTACAGATTCAAGCAAGATGTATAGACTGATTAAATACATACTCAGTGTCCACTTTAATAGGAACACTTGTGCAAATGCTATGCAGTTTTATGCAGTTATCCAAGTTCAGTACATACAATTATGCAGATACAGGTCAAGAGTTTCAGTGAATATCATATAAAAAAATCAGAATAAAATAACCATCTCAGTGACCATGGCATGGATGTTGGTGCCAGATGTGCTGGTTTGAGTATTTCAGAAACTGCTGATGTCCTGGGATTTTCACACACAACAATCTCTACACAGATTGGTGTGAAAAACAAAAAACACTGACACAGAAAAAATGATGTGCACAGAGTCACCAAAACTGGACAGTTAAAAAATTAGAAAAATCATCTGGTCTTTGTCCAGCCTTCAACAGTCTAGTTTGGGTGAGTCTGTGCACATGATAGCCTCAGATTCTTGTTCTTGCTTGACAGGAGTGGAACCTGATGTGGTCTTCAGCTGTTGTAGCTCATCCACCTCAAGATACAGTATGATGTGTTCTGAGATGCTTATTTAGTTACTCCAGACTTCTTCAGTTCAGACCAGTCAGGTCTCTCTCAACAACAAAGTGTATGAGCGTGCAGACCTTCTGCAAATAGAATGGTTTTTTTTCTCGCACCATTCTGTATAAACTCTAGAGACTGTTGTGTGTGAAAATGCCAGAAATTCAGCACTTTCTCAAATACTCATACCAGCCCATCTGGAACAAACAGCCATGGCATGGTTAAAGTCACAATGATAATGCTTTTTCTGTGTCTGATCTATGTCTGATATGAAAATTAGCTGAAACCCTTGAGCTATACCTGCATGATTTTATGCACTGTGCTCCTGCCACATGATAGGCTGTTCGGATAACTGCATAAATGAGCAGACATACACGTGTTCCTATTAAAGTGGACAGTGAGGGTATTAAGGGTTCGTTTTGAAATAATATATCGTGGAATCATTCATTCATTCACTCCTACATTTAGGACTATGCAGTGATGATTACAGTGATGATGACAACCTTTATAAATGGAAGGTGCTTATGACAGCAAAAGAAGCTGCATTCTTAGTCACTTAAATATTACATTCTAGAGGAAATTCTCAATCCATACATTGAGATATGTCAATAAGATTATATAAAGACCCATTTATAGAATCAGACACATCTGATACTATATCAGTCGTACTGCACTGGTGTGCTAACCATATATGAAATATTTCTAGTGGGCTCATTTTGGCGGAGAGGTCACGGAGAAAAAGTGGCCTCTATTCATGGGAAATCCTCCTGACGGATCTACAAGTAATCTGAAAATAGATTTTCTGATTAATGTTTAATGAGCTCAGAAGCACAGAATCTCCTTCAAAGAGATTCCTCATTAAATGAGTCATATACATCCACTACATTGCCAAACTATTCACTCACCCATCCAAATCATTGAATTGTTCCAATCGCTTCCATGGCCACAGGTGTACAAAATCACTTGCACAAAGTAAGGTCCATAAAGACATGGATGAGTGAGTTTGGTGTGGAAGAACATAACTGGTCTGCACAGAGTCCTGACCTCAACGTGATAGAACACCTTTGGGATGAATTAGAGTGGAGACTGTGAGCCAGGCCTTCTCATCCAACATCAGTGTCTGACCTCACAAATGCGCTTCTGGAAGAATGGTCAACAAGTCCCATGAACACACTCCTAAACCTTGTGGAAAGCTTTCCCAGAAGAGTTGAAGCTGTTATAGCTACAAAGGGCGGGCCACCTTCATATTAAACCCTCTGGGTTAAGAATGGGATGCCACTCAAGTTCATATGCGTATGAAGGCAGGTGAGCGAATACTTTTGGCAATATAGTGTATATCCTGCACTCCACTCTAAGAAAAAATGTCTGTTTGGGATTTATTTATAAATTCATATCTAATATTAAACAAAACATGATGTATAATTTCAGGTAGCAAGGTACTCTGGTTTTTCCCACCTCCCAAAAAAGTGGTAAAGGGACAGGCTCCAAATCCACAGCAACCCTTAGCAGGATAAAATGTTTACTGAGGATCGATGAATGACTGTTGTATAATTTCAACAAAATAGAGCTTGGTCTGAAGGTAAGTGCTTCAAAATGTAAATGTCTACAGACAAGGAAAACCAAATATAACATGTCTTAGGAAGGTGTTAGGCCACCACAAGTCACAAGGACTGCTTCAGTGCACTCTGACATCAAGTCTGTATGTCTCTGACTGTACTGGTGACCATCATTCTTCAAAAAAACTGGTGAGTTGTTTAGATCATGGCCTTTATATATGCTTTTTGGTATTTGGTATAATGGTCAGAATTAATGCATCATCATCATGAGGTTAAGTATAGTGCTGTAATATCCAATGAAATCACCTCCTCGCAATCTATTTAAAAACAGAAGTGGCTCAGCACAGTCAGACTATGGTATTTAATTTACAGATATTAGGTATCGTATTAGTTTTGTGCTGTTGATTATATACACCAATCAGGCATAACATTATGACCACCTCCCTTTCTCTACACTCATTGTCCTTTTTTTCAGTTCCACTTACCATATAGCTGCACTTGGTAGTTCTACAATTACAGACTGTAGTCCATCTGTTTCTCTACATACTTCACTAGTCCCTGTAACTCTGTTCTCTAATGGTCAGGACCCCCACAGATCAGGTACTATTTGGGTTGTGGATCATTCTGCACTGCAGTGACACTGATGTGGTGGTGGATTAGTGTGTTGTACTGGTGTGAGTGGATCAGACACAGCAGCACTGCTGGAGTTTTTAAACACTGTGTTCACTTACTGTGCACTCTATGAGACACATCCACCATATTGCTCCACCCTG
>JAOUQY010000051.1:17556228-17566756 GCA_028566355.1 Doras micropoeus
TTTTGTCTGATAAATCAAGATATATTAGATCTATCTATATCTATATATCTATATATATATATATATATATATATATATAATTTATATAGTATAAATATGCTTTATAGTATTATGTCATAGATGCTTTGTTCTAGGATTTGGTGCATAATCAAGACATCAAACCTTGTAACATCTAGTGTGTTCCAGTAAGGGGTATGTTTGTGTTTTAAAAAAAACAAAATCTATATACAGGACTGCCATAAATGCCAAATGGGACATTACATGACCCAAAAGGCAACAGCAGTCAGTGTTTCTCACTCTCAGGCATGATGGATGATGCTATTAGAGTCTATAATAACACAGTCTCACATTCAGCCAAGTCATTTAGTTGCAAAGGCAGTCTGCTATAGTGGGTCTATGGGAAGAGCACTTAAACTTCCATATTAAAAAGTTTGGTTTGGTTTTGGACTTGCTTTGGTTAACTTCATATAAACAAGCTGTAGGAGCTGAACTAACAAGTGGTACTCTCAAGACTTTCAGAACATCTTTTTGAGTTTTGAGAAAAAAAAAATCACTGATTTTCACATTTCATTCAATTTGTTTTGCTTACCCAAAGTAACATGCTCTAAATGATGCTTCACAGTATAATAATTAGTGTATTGATCAAACAACACTCCTTAGATACCTTTAAGCCATGAAGAGTATTATGGTCATGAGCACTTTAATCTCGGCCTTGTGGATGATATGTCATGGAAACTACAGTAGAGTGTGTGACATTAAGGTCTGCACTCACTGAAAAGTCTGAAGTGTTTTTGTGGGACTGTGATTTATGTGTATTATCTGACCAGGGAAGTGGGGGATAGCCCAAAATGGTCAACATTCAGGGGAAAGATGGAATGTAATCAAATCATGTAGACATCCTCATAAAATGCTTAAAGCTTTACAAAGTACAAATCTGAACTTTGCAGAAGAACCTTTCACAGCCTCTCTGAGGCTTGCACCTATCTGAAAACCACTGAGGCAGTAAACACTCAAAAGTTAAAAAAAAAAGTGCTTGAAGATCATATTTTCCATCAATGATTATCTGATTAAGCGCTAAGACCGATTAAGAGTCGACACCACTGTGACTGGGTAATGTTAGTGTTATGAGACTAACAGCTTCTCTAGATACAGCTGCACTTGTGCCAATTTCTTTTTATCTTTTTATAGACTTAATTCTGCTGTCTTGGGACATTTTTAGTAATCAAATCCTAACAGGTATTTTCATATAACATCGTCTCAGACCTGGTTTTGAAAGCGTTTTTAATTTTCTATTAACTGTTGGTTTTAGTACATTTTCTACCAAAACCTGGGCCTGTTCATGAGCAGGTATATTTATGCTGAGGTCACATGACACTTTAATTGCAAACAGGTGAACTCCATTTAACTAATTACGTGAGATCTGACAGCAACTGGTTGCACCAGAACAAATATAGGAGTGTCTCAGTAACAGCAATACTTACATAATCACAATGCCTAAATACCTTGGCAGGACATATACCTTGACTGTCTTATTAAAACTTTAATTATTGTGCTTTTGCAAGCCATTTAACTAAAATAAAGGAATATATTTAGGCAATAGAACACTCAAGAGCCTGTGTTATCACAAATGTCTGTGATTTGGTCAACACACATGCTTGGAGCATACAGCTATGATGTTATTCGTGATAACACAAGACCTTGAGTGTTCTATTCTTGGCATACAAAAGTTTACAAAGTAGAGAAAAAAGTAAAGTCAGGAAGCATTGTTAGCATGCTTCTCAACATAACAGCTAAATAATAAATAAATAGTAAATATTACCATGTTTGGTGTAAAACGGCCTACATTTTTTATTGTATATAAACCAGCTAAGAATTAGTTAAAGGCTTGGCTAAAGAGAGATGACAATTGTTGCTGTGGAGATTCAACCAAAAATCTAGCAGTACTGTTGCTGTGTGGCCTGTGAACTCTGAGCAGATATTTGAACATCATAGGAAACCTACAAGGGTGGTGTGTAGAGTTCATGGCCCTTACCGAGCGCTCTCACTCTTCCGGCTCATGCACTGGTGAAGAAGGAGGTAGTCCTGGGGGGCGCTGTTGGACAGGGGGGCATGGGAGTGGCGTATTGGCATGTCAAAGGTGAACAGCATCGGTTGGCTAGAGTGTGAGGGAACATTGGTCTTGCGCAGAGGAGCCAGAGAACTGCTGAGGTCACCAGCCATGGAGCGAAGCATGTGGGTAGTGGATGACCTATCGTCTGCATAATAAAAAAAAAATAAATCACGGAAGATTTAGACATTATACATAAAATCAATTCAGACATCACACAACTTTCAGTTTCAGTGGATTTGATTGGTGAGTTAAAACAAAAACAAAACCAACATTCATCACAAACATCACAATGTCACAGGAAACAGGATGTCCTGAACACTACAGAACAGATTTTATTTAAAATGACTCTCCAAAATGGATTTATTGATTTCTTTTTGCATGTCTATATATAAAAAGACCAAGAAGAGCAGCCAGCTTCCCTTTCCCACCATGTTCGATGAAGTCAACAGACAAGGAAAATTAAATAAAGAACTCTAAGCCGTAACATCCATGTTGGCAGTTTGGATTCAGTGTGCACCCCAGACTCAATCACTGGAAACCAATCTTTGAAGAGAAGGAACAAAAGAAGGAATTTTTAGGTCTTGTTGTTTTCAGTCAAAAGTCATTTTTTATAACACTCTTTCCCTGCTGTATTAACAACGGGCACAAAATTGTGCAGCATTTATCGTCTATACCGTGTCTGTTTTTCTGTCTTAGCACAGAACTGTGTGAACAGCATGGCCTTTGCGTTGAGTTGTTACTTAATGACATCTGATTTTTGCAGCATGGGTCTGCTGAGTGGAGGCAAATCTCAGGCCTTGAGGCTCAAAATAGACCAGGCGGGAAGCCAAAAAAACAGAAAGTGCATATGACCCTTTCTTCCCACCACCCATCATCCTCCTCACGCACAACAAGCTGGGCAGAAAAAGTGAGAGAGTGCCAAAGAGTGGGCGGAAAAGTAAGTTTATTACGCCTCTTGAGAAGATCTGCACTTTCCACATGTTGTAGTGGGAGGCAGAATGATACCCACTACTACATATCCAGACCTCATCACTTTCTGCTCTTCAACTTATGGGTCATGTGATGCATTTGTTCACTATTTGCTGTTGTTTTATAAAATACTCAAGAAAGATTTTTTTTCAGTAAACCTGAGGAATCAGCATGACAGTTATTCAATAGATGGACCTCGGGGTGAATGTGGTCATACCCCTGATTCAGGCACAGACAGAGGGAGGGGGGAAATAGAGACAAAGGGAGACACAGATGTTCCTCACTTCGCCCCACCACTGGACAACCGGAAAAAGGCTATGACCAGGCCACAGTGTCAGTGGGCTCATACTGGTCTTCAATTAGTCCATTGTTTTATGAGGATCCACTATATCACTCCATGGCTAGTTTAGCAAGCACTCTTCCAGTGGCCTCTGAGATCTCACTAAATGCTTCAGCCATCTCTGTGAGCTTCTTTTACAGGCATGATATGTATTGATTTATTGGGGGATGCCTGTCCCCCACCCAGACCAAAATATACACATTTGTTACAGAGCGTGCTGGAATCAAGTTACTTGATGGAGAAAAGACCTTCAGGCAATGCACTGGCACTGTAGTTGAACTCTATAGTACAATATAGGTTTGACTATGCTGGCCCAAAATGGAAAATTACATTATCCTGTAGTGATGAGACAACCCAGCCCAGGGAGTAGGCCTGATGCCTCATCACTTATACTAATGGGATTGATGATCAATACGTTTGCTTCACTGAAGTGGCTAAAATGGCTTGGTGCTAAGGAAAAGTGCTTGGCCTGTTTGATATAGCTTTTCCAAAAATGTAAACAATGCTAGCATTATTCAAATGACCTCGAAGTATAGCTTTCTTTCATTTTATCATTTTATCAAATCATTTTATGTTTCCTAAAGAACCTTTTGACTGATTTGAAACAATAAATAGGAAGCTAAAATATCTTCTCTACTCTACTTTTATATTTTTAGCTATATAATAGTTTTAGCAACTATTTTAAGCAAGCACAATCACCATTTACTGGGGAAAACCCTCCTATGTCATGATAACCAAATGTACAAAGTTGTCTATTTTCAGTAGAAATGTAGGTGATGGGTCAATGAGCATATGGCAGTGTTCCTATAATGGCCAATGATACCGTGCCTACTGGCAAGGCAGCCACAATCCACTAATATTAGCAATCCAAAATGAGCAGGACTGGAATAAGGAGAAAGTGAGGAGAAAGGCAGTCTTTTATCAAAACCTCATTTCCTCTTTATATTGGAAAAGTCATTCAAGGACAGAGAATAATGTGATTTATATCTAATACAGAAATAGAATATGCAATGACCCAGTGACAAACTCTGATTTTAGTATATTAAAAAAGGAATTGTACAGACACTACAGCTTTTTCCTGTGGTATCTGTTGAATACCGGTAGCTTGCTCTGATGGTCATTCTACTAGAGCATATTCCTGCTCATATCAGACCAAATGATATCCAAATGGAGTAAACCTACTTTCACTCTTCTGTGGGCCTTTTTTCAGTTTTAATGACTGGATGGTGAAAATAAATTTCCTCAACTGTTTCTGCAAAAGGATGTTGTTTATGGGATAAGGACTATGCCCAGTGTCTGTCTCTTCTAGCAGACTCTGGACAGACTGCCTTTGTCTCTTGGGTCCAATTCTTCCGCACAACACCCTGCACAATGATAATGGTGCATCCAAAATGGTACGCCAAGAGGCATTTACATTCCTCGACTTGGGACACTCTATTTGCCCTAAAGACGCTGACGTCAACAGATAACATCTCTGGCCATTTCAGCTACTGTGGAGGCTGGTCAGAGGTTGACAATAGTGGTGGTGTTATGGAAAACTTGTGGCCTAATAATATACTTCAATAACAACAACTGGTGGCATTTATAATTTGGAACAAATGTACAACATCGGAATTAATGAGACAGATTTGTGAAGGATTAAAGCTAGTGAGCTGAGATGGTCAGAGAGACTTGCTCTGAATATAAAGCAATTATCAGAGTGACACAGCAAGACGAGGGCCATGTCCCAGGAGCCAGCCTTCTCCAACCCCCTCCACCACTGCCTGCATCATGTGAGTGCTACTCGCAACCACACAGCAACATCAATTAGCCTCAAGAGCTCAGACTAATCAATCTGTGATGTCCTGCTTATCCACGACCAGTGAACCACACTGCTTTTATTTTTATATTTTTAAAAAAAAATGGAGAGAAGGCAGAAGAAAATGAGCGTTCCTCCCATGTCCAAGTTCCCAGGGAGGTTGTAAAAACCAAACACTACTGCAGAGCAGTAAACAGATGATCATCCATAATCAGAGAGGAGTGAAGGAGGGGAAAAGAAAGGAGAGTGAGAGAGTTCACTGCGGAGGATTGGAGGATTGCGTTTCATTCCCTCAGTGGAAAAAATGAGAGTAATACCTGGAACAGAGCACATCAGCTCCTTCAGCCAAGGGTGTGGAAGACAGCAATGTATAAACTGATAGTATATTATAGAGAAGCTTGCGGAATCATTGCTGTAATGCTTCTGATAAGAATAATCGTAGTATTCTGAGAGAATGCAATGAGTGTTCCCAAACGTTGGAGGGGGTGGTGGATAATTTTGCATAAAGCTAATGGACCTTATTGTCTATGCTAATTTGTTATTATTTACAACACTCGCATATTTTAGGCAAATTATACCATTACGATTTTGCTGACTAACAGATGTACAGTGCAAGTTGTTGTAGATAAGTATCATACACATACGCAGTGGAACAGTGTTAGTTAAGTTTCTGTGACTGGAAATTAGGAGTTCAGATCTCAAATTTGAAAATGAACCACCACTGGGCCCTTGAACAAGACATTTACTCCCTAGTTACTCAGAATATTAAGTTTAGATCTATACTTGTTTTACACAATAACATCTGCTAAACAAGGAAATGGCATACTTTCAAAGTTGCTGCTAAATTAGTAAATATTTCTGTAAGGATAAAAGCAGAGTTTATCAGTTTTAGATGAGTCAGAAGGCAGAGCCTAATGGCTCGATGTTATAGATACCACAAGCTCTAATACAGAAACAGAACATTAGCAGACACATTTAGCACATTTTCACTCCCACATCAGCAGTTAAGTAGATTGTATTACTTGCTATTTATTTGTCAGAGTAGCACCCAGTATACAAAGGTAACCACGACATATCGTCTTTCAAGTTAATACCATGCTATCAATCCACGTACGCTATTGTATTCGGGAAAGAAAGGGACTTCATGCAAACACTTGAGTAGATGCGTCAGTTGCAATCGTATTTATCTTTTACCTGGAGGAAATCAATTCTTGGCAAGATGCTTTTTGACAGATTTAATTTTTGATAAATGAGATATTTTGTTACTGATAAATGAGATATGTCGAGATTCAGCCTTGACAAATAGGCAAGCACAACAATATGTTAACACAAAAGTGAAATTACAGCAAGTCCTTGTAGAATATTAAAAAGGCTTGCAATGGAAAGGCAGGGATCTGATACAACTGGCTTTAATGCTCAGATACTCTTAAAGACCTCGATTAGCTGAATTACCTGCATTGTATTTATAGATAATGCACCTATAACTAGACCCTTTTACTAGGCTTTGGAAGGCACCACTGAGGGTTGCTTTCATTAGGGCTGGGAACAAATCTTAATTTCAGCACAGGTGATCTGCATTGTAACTAACTCTGACTGGTTCAGAACATGAAAAACAGAAACCATAAACTCCACATAACGATGCATAAAAATAGATCTGCCTCCTTGAAGTATCACTTTCCAGTTTCACTTCCAGCGGTGCTGATAAAGTCAGTGTAGCCATGAGCTATTGAGCAGAATATCTGATGGTACCATCAAACGCTGCATGTCTCCGATCTCTGTGTTGGCTTTAAAATCAGACTAATATAGTTTTATATGGTGTGATAACAGCAGTGTTTTAAGATTGTTACTTGTCACACAGTATATGATCCTAATAAATTCCTAGCTGAATTCTATTCTTTCCATGACAGATTATATAATGAAGTTCCTCTGGCGAAGGAAAAGTACTAAGTTCTGCGACCATAACAGATCAGTGTGATCTACTAGACAGAAAATGGGGTCACATATACAGAAGCATTACTCAAAGTCAGTGTGCGATAATAAGGATTTTTTTTCTTCAGTCGCAAGTTTCATTGCTGTTTCACTATTGCCACTACTGTACTTGTTGCTGCCTCATTTACATTTAATGGCATTTGGCAGACACCCTTCTCCAGAGTGACTCACATTTGTCTCATTTACACAGCTGAGTGGTTGAGGGCTATACTGCCCCCTGTACACGCCTCATGCATTTCATATAACTCTCAGTAGACAGTATGTTGTCTTCCTAACAGAGATATTAATAAAAATATATTCCTGACACTACCAGAACTTTGTCATCGACTGAGACTGTTGATCTCAACTCACAACCCAAAATCTTCAGTCAAATCATTCCGTCAGTCGTTCGTTCAAATGCAGTCATGCTGGTTTTTGTATAAGGGCAATGGAGGGAAACATCAGTATGATGACCCTTTTCCAGATCTGAGCACTGGCATCAATTTCCTTTTTGGATGACTCACTGAATGTAAGGGCACTTTGACATTTTTTAAGGAAAAAGAAACAAACAAGACAGGCTTACAGTAACAGTCTCTACACGAAGTCCAGATCTGAACACTGGTAGATAACCCTACATACTTTGGTAAGTAACTATCACTCATGGGAGATATTTTTGCAGGATTACAGTACCTTCAGTACTCTGCATCCAGGGCTGTGATAGAAAGTGACAAAATGTACTTACAAGTTAATCATTGAGCAAAAAAATCTCATGTCATTTGTGTTGTAAAGGTTGACGGGGGGGCTACAAGGCCTATTTTTGATCATATTATCCCATTAGCTTGTCTTCTAATTCAAACAATGTTGAACATTTCATTTTATCATGGTGGGACTTCAGAAAAGGTACTAGGATATGGGAAAGGCAACACTTCCCTGGTCCATGACTCAGGGTACGTGCTGCAGTGCTGATGAGTGCCGATATTCTGGGATGTGGAAGAGCAGCAGTCTGAGGCAGACAGCTGAACAGCATCAGCAATCTGACCCCACAGCACCATGGCGTCTCGCTATTTCAACAAAAATCGATGGACATGAAGGGCACTTTGTGAGCGTGTGTGTGTGTGTTTTCGATGGATATGGTGGAGGGGAGGGGGGTGTCTGTTTAGGCTGCCCTTGCATAACCTTGGTGAGTGTCCCATGAGGAGCTTCCACTCCCCCTCCCTTCACAGTGCAGTCTAACCTTGCCCGGCTAGTCTGACAGACAGACAGATCAGAATATCGATACCAGCCTGCTGCTGCTCGCATATACCATCCCCCAGAGCACTTCTGTTACAGACACATTCACCCAAACACACCCACACACATTTTCCCTGAAGATAAACTCCTACAAAAACATTCTCATAACACATAATTACAAAAATGAGCAGGACAGAGATCAACTTGCATAAAGCTATAATAAGGAGATTTTTTACATCACTGAAAGGCTTACATGAACTTTCCAAAATGATTTCATGCTTAAGTGTACAGATAAGGCACGAGTCAGACTTTAGCAACCTTTGCTGTGAATCATTGTTTTGACTACGCTGGTACTAACGGGTTGTGCTCTCCGTGTGAACTGTCTGGGTCCTTAAAAATCAGAACAAACTCGTTTATTAGCCTCGTCATCCCGGGAATCCCCCACATCTCTCTAAGTAGATCCAAAAGTGTGCAGAATTTTTTAGGCATTACGTTTGCTGGAGTTGCAAAACCCCTGACAACAAGCCCAGCTGATACACACTAGATACTGAGTAACTTGTTTGTCTTCAAAACAGATGTCTGGATACACATATGATCCAGACAACAGAACATCCTTGTTTATTCAGAATGATATATATGTAGACAAAACCATCCTAAAAAGACATAACTCTGTAATCACGACACATACTTTCTGAGCTGAAGAATATGCCTCCTGGTAAACAAGTGGACTGAAATTCTTTATGAGAAGTCTGTAGATTTATTATGTCTGGATTGAAGCAAAGAGAACAAATTCAGTGTGCATATCATCATCCGTTTCCCTGAAATCCTGTACCAGTCAACACTTTTACAGTTTCTTCCCCCAAGCTACAGCACAAGTCACTTTACTACACAGTAAAATTCGATTGTAATTGCCTTAACAGTGGCAGTAACCTTCAAATAACAAAAGTTATAGTCATAGTAACAATTGTTACACCGCTAAATTCTACTGTATCGGCACTATCCACATATCGCACTACACTGTTGTACTGTCTTCCTGTACAGATATACACTGAAGTACCAAAAAAACCAAAAAAAGCCTATGCACGTCATTGGTTGCATCTGCAAGTACGTATATTAAGCGATAAACATCTATAGAAGCTTCTAGAGCTGTTTCCACCACGAGAATGGTAAGTTATCACGATTTTCGATGAGGTTTAATAGTTGGATCTTGTGAGATGGGACATAGCACCTCAAACTTACGGCAGCAGCATGGCTGTAAAAAGACTCTGGGTGAACATGACCAGCGTTGGCTGGCAAGAATCACATGATAGGCGTGCAACACTGGCTGAAGTAACATTATAATGCTTGGGCCTCAACAAACATCAGCATGTGGACTGTGCAATGTCCCCTTTAAGATCCCATGGGGGACCTACCAAGTATGCTACCAGTATTAAAAGTTTTTCTGGTACTTCAGTGTACTATGACACTATGTGCGGGCCTGTAATATGTGCACGGCATCAAAAAAATTCTTGCTCACCCTGTACTTAGCAAATAAAATCACTCTAATTCATTCTGATTTGGCTAGACAGTACATGTTAAACACAATGCAAATTTTGTAAATTTCTAAAGGAATTCATAGGAATTTCTAAAGCATGATTATTGGGTGTAGTTGCAGAAATTCATGACACGTCAGCAACAGTTATCTGTGTGTCTCATATGAATGCATACAACTATGCTTGAAACTTGTTTTCATGAATACAGTATTTAAAAACTGAAACAACTTTTCTTGTTCAGCTGTGTGAAATTAAAATTGAAAATCCTGTGCTGACATATAATACTGTGCAAAAGTTTTTAGGCAGGTGTGAAAAAATGCTGTAAAGAATGCTTAATTGTTAATAGTTTATTTTTATCAATTTCCAAAATGTAAAGTGAGTGAACAAAAGAAAAATCTAAATCCAATCAATATTTCGTGTTACTACCCTTTGCCAGCATCAATTCTTATAAGTACACTTGCACAAAGTCTGGGATTTTGTAGGATTATAGTCAGGTGTATGATTAATTATACCAAACAGGTGCTAATGATCATCAATTTCACATGTAGGTTGAAACACAGTCATTAACTGAAACATAAACA
>JAOUQY010000051.1:17610988-17624452 GCA_028566355.1 Doras micropoeus
AGATAGATAGATAGATAGATAGATAGATAGATGTGTGGATTTACTCAAGGAGCTCCTGTTTTCTCCTACAGTCCAAAGACATGCAATTATGTGAACTGAAGACACTAAATTGCCCCGAGGTGTGAGTGCGTGCCAATGTGTCTGTCCGTGTGTCTGCTCTGCGATGGACTGGTGACCTGGGTCTTTCTCCGCCTTCCGCCTCACGAGAGCTAGGATGGGTTCCATCACCCCTGCGGCCCAGCACTAGGATAAGTGGCTTAGATAATAAATAAATAAACAAATGAATAAATAAATACATGACTATATCTATAACTTATCACCATAACTAGACAGTTGAAGATGAGGAAAAAGACCAGGCACTTTAACTTTAACTGTCGAGTGTCAGCGCACACCGCTATCCTACACTTTCATTTACAGCATATAGCAACTGTCCTGTCATATAGCAGAGCGACTCACAGACCTGACCCACCGAAACATTTTCTTCTTCTTTCATTTCTAGAAATGCCACAGACTGAGGGTTAGTTCTGTTTCGTTTTCCGCACTATTCTATATTAAAGACTTTTAGATAGTTGTGTGCTAAAACCTCAGGACAACAGCAGTTTCTGAAAGCCTTCTGAAATCACCAACACCCATGGCACAGATCACATTTCCCCATTCTGATGTATCACATGAACATTACCCGAAGCTCTTGACCTGTAGCTATATGATTTTATGCAGTGCACTGTGGCCTCGTGATCAGATAATAACAGCATGTATGTACAGATGCATGGATGTTCCTCTTGCAGTGGTGCTGAGTGTAAATGTTTAACTGTATGGAAGTGTTATTAATGGTGAAACAGTTGAAGGTAGTTATTTTGGCAGCCACAAAAAGAGTTCAGGAAGGAATAAAATCCACACATGGGGGTGTGCTGTTTTAAAAAAGAATGGTGGGGGGTTACCACTGTAATGTCCTGAAGTGTAGCCAGATCAATCAAAAGCCAAGTATTACAATTTCATTTAACATCTATGAGACAGACTAGTTCCTGTTATCATTTACATTATAGCAGCTATAAAGAGTTGTTCCTTCACCAGAGTGATAAACTAACAACAGAACAAACAAATAGATGTCTTCTTACAGAAAGTTTGCTAATAAAACGTTTTTATCATTAGCTTATTAGTAGCTTTAGATTATGGAGCTCATCCACCATACAGTAAGGAATCAACACCTTCTGACCAATTGTATTTGAGAATTCAAAAGCACTGTGGTATAAAGAACCATAAAATGTTTTGGGGCAACAGAACTTTCTTTTTCTCTACTGCATTCTCTAAAATCCTTTTCCGGCACTTTTAAATATAGCAGCACTCCAGTCTCTTTTAAGTTTTTTTGGTCCCTGTGGCCATTTTAACTTTCTGTTATTTGTGCAGGCCAAAGCAGCATGACTGATGTCAGCACAATGCCCTGGCTGTGCTTATCACATCGTTAACAGTTAAAGGCTGAATTTGATAAATGCAGCATTAGCAAGTGTTTATGACATTCAATCACTCTGCGTTCTCTAGGACTGTGAAGCAGATTATTTCATGAAAATCAGATTTAAGCACAGTCTGAACAGAATAACCATCCCTATGACTCTTCATCCATGCTTATCTGCCACCTGAAATCTAATTTAATCCCATGTTTATGAAACGCACTGTGGTAGTCAGGAAAAGCATTCAGGGCCACCGGGTGGCGCAGTAGCTCCACACGAGCTACATCATTTCCCATACTGCATCAACCTTTCGGACAAATCTATTAATGACTTATTTATCAACTCAGCATCTTCTACCAATGTTTTATTAATGTATGTAGAGTGTCTCCACAGGCCTGATCTTCCCACATTCAGTGCCAGGGCTGTTCTTTCCAGCAACGTTGCTTTGTTTCGGTAGTAGAGCGCTGACATCCTGCATCAGGAATATTTGTTGTTAATGGACCATGACATGACAGCAAGACCAATTGGCATTTATATAACGTAGACGTAGCCCATGTTCTGTTTTTTTCAAGCAGTATTCCATCTAAAATACTACAGTATCTTATAATGAATGAAAGTTAGTGGAGCATGGTGCCATGTGGGTCTAATCTGCTTTCAGTTTCCATAAATTACCAGCAGTGTTAGCCGTGATGCAAAGCAATGATGCATAATTCATATTTTACTTTTATTACACAGTTATGTAACATCTAATCTTCGGTCTCAAAATAGATCATGTATGCTGTGACTGCTTTTTTCCCAAAATTGTTAGATTAAATATTACTATTAGTACTACTACTACTACTACTACTAATAATAATAATAATAAGAAGAAGAAGAAGAAGAAAAAGAAGAAGAAAGATTGTGTGATTGTGTGATTGTCTTATCTCATAATACATGAAGTTATCATTTCGATCATCAAGTGTCACGATCAGATGATCAGATTTGCCTTAGACAAAAATAAGGGCATTCTGCTCTCCACACCTTGATTCTGTATGAATTCCTCTGGTAGAATCTTTGGTCATCCTTATTTGCTTCTGTATCTTTGCCCTGAGTCAATAGATGATTAGCCAACACCAACAAGGATCTTGTTTTAAAGACATAGGCTTCTAAACTCTTTCTCTAAGGGCAGGAAGGTCCTCACCTTCTTCCTGTCCAGCGATACACACTGTATTGACTCTTTATTCATGGGGACTATCATCAATCCCTCTGCAGTCTCAGGAGGAGCATTGATTTTGGCCAGCACGCTTCGTTTAGCTCTGATGAGGCCAATAAAGTGGTGTAATTTCAGGAGATGAGTGTGTGGCGCTCAAGCCCAAGTCTAAAACCAGGTGACTCTGAATGAACTGCTCCATGTGGAATCTGACTTCAAGATATCCTCCCTATAAGGTCCTTTAATAAGCTCCAGGCCTCCTGCTATGTACAGAATGAGTGAGTAGCTTTCTGGTGAGGCAGTGATGACTTTTCCTCTGTTTCTATTTTAAGCAAAGGTATTTTAATGCATACCGAAGGTGTCTAAGTGAGGCAGTAGCTGAGGACATCCAGTACTCTGCACATTTTTTGTTCTAACACAGTACTGACGCTCAGAGGAAAAAAAAAATCTTTCAGCTTTTAATCTATATGTTTGTGCTGTCGTAGCTTTTGAATATGCATATGGAAACAGCTTTTCTCACTGAAATGTAAAGGGCGTTTCAATGATGCAATGATGAATGCATGCTACATGATATGCAAACATCACTTAAGATATGCTTGTTGAATATGTTCTCATTTAAATGTCAACAGCTAGATATAAAAACATCAGACAAACACACAGAAGAGTATCTTTTGTGAAATGTAATTCTTCTTCCCTGCACTTTTTATACCAGGGGAGTCTGTGTTTTAAAATATGATAGGCACCTATGAAGCACTATGTCATCAGCAGCTGAAATGATAGCTTATTAACCAATATTGCACAGGCATGAGTGATGTTGTAGTGACTATCAGTAACGGCTGTAATTTAGTCGTAGATACAAGTGCTGTAGCTAATCATAGCCGTGCTGATACTGACAAGAGCAGCACTTGCAACAGCAAGTGCGATATTGCGTTCACATAACAGTCCCTGAAGAAGACTCAGTGACAGCCTGTTAGCTAGCTGGCTAGCCTGCTGTCCATCAGGCTAACATTGATTTGTATATTCCCATTATAGGTGCAACTGGTGAAACTGTCTTCTCTTCTTCCTTTCTATTTTTATCTGATGAATATTTCATATTTCAAATCTAAATATACTCATGAAAAATGCAGCGTTTTCCATGTATGCTGATGATGCCACTAACTGTACTGTAGTAACAGTTTTTATGTCATGGAGTACTGGTCGAACTGGAATTTCTGCAGCTGGAGTGATACAAACAGTGAAATGCCCCACTGCTGTACTAAATATCAGCACTCTTGGAGAGCTGCGTGCCCAAACTGTATTTATAATTTTCACTGTACATCCATGTTCTCTTATAAACTTGCACCAGATAATAAATAGCAAGTTAAACTCGCAAGCTATCCTGTCATTTTAGCAAACGGTTAATACCATAAATGGATTGTTGTTGTTGTTGTTGTTGTTGTTGTTGCTAAGTTTGTTGTTATCACTATTATAGTGTTCTCTTAGACTGCGTGTCTACTTATGGTGCCTGGGAACCAGACTGTAGAAGTGAAGACTTTCAAGTAAAAGACAGCTACGTCCACCCACTTTTAAAATAATTGCTGTATAGAAGACTTCTGCTGAGAGACCGGAATAAACATTTCACAGCTGAATCGTGAGTAGTGAGGAAAGAAGAACCAGGGAAAGGTATCAGGATTTGTTCTCACTATTGATCTTATGGAATTGTCATTGCTAAAAGATTCATGAGCTTAGCTACACAAATCCTTCAGGAGCCCGCCAATATCTTTGCAGCAGTACTTAAGAACCCATATATCAATTCCAGCCTTTGTTTGTGGAAGACTGAATTCTCCGATGAGAGAAAGCAGGACTTCAAACCACTGATTACACTTACTTTTCTCTGAGGTGTCACTTACCTTATGCTAAAAGGTTTCCAATATCACAGAAAGCAACCCTCTTCTTCTTCTTCGTCTCGTTTTCTTGCCGGTAAAATAAGAGTCCAGCTATAACTAGAGAGGTGCATTTTCTGAAGAAAATGTGATTGCAGTGAAGCAGTGACATTAGAATCAGCACCATTTGCTTTAGTGTGTTTGTAAGCAAGCAAGCACGTAGTTTGGGGTGGAAGGTGCCAATACTTTTGCTTAGACTCATGATTGTGTGTGTGTAAGTATGTAGTTTGGGGGGATGCCAATACTTTTGATCAAACTGTATGCAACGTGTTATTCAAGCAGCATAAGTACACATGACAAAATAATAGAAACTGAAATGAAAATCAATGGAAGTGGATGGGAAAAAGGGGGATAAAAACGAGTGTGGTGGGTAAACGAGTGGACGGATCCCTTAGCCTTATACAAGCACACCGATCCCGACTGCGTTGGACGTTTTGGAGTTGCAACGGTGTCGATATTTTGAAAATTGCGGCAGTTGAAATCCATACAAACCTACCCCGAATGATCCTGACGGATAACAATAGTGTGATTGCCTACTGCCTACTGCAATCACAATAATTAGGAATTGCCTGTTTTGTAATGTTATGAATGATCATAAGAGTGTATGTTCAGCTGCATGTCAGTAGTAATGGTCTTGACAGCTTGAGTGACATGCTAATTGTTGTGATTGTTTTGTAGTTAGCACAGATTTTGAAACTTTCCACAATGTATACTTTATGACAGCTGTTGTGACACAACATAAGTATCATACGTATTTTATGTCATAAGAAGCGTCACGTGGCACAAAGTTTCTCATTAAAGTATACGAGTTCTATATTGACATTGCTGCTAAGTAGGTTCATAGCATCACTATAACACACCTTATCATTACTTCTGACTGATGAGCAGTGAATACGGAACGCAAACAGTCCACACCATTATTTTCTGATGCTGACATTCTTCGAAAAACATTATCTTGATTATACCATGGCTACACACTAGGCTTTGGGCATTTGGATTCCTAAAATAGCAAGTCATTTTCTTTCACTAACATTTTTAGCCCCCCACACTGATGGCTAAGATCTATATAATTGCTGCTATAGTTATATCAGGTTGCGTTATCTCGCTCGGAGCATGATGCTTTTCATTTAAAAAGAAAAATCCACACATTGTCACTTATGGTTTCTTTCTGTCTGAATTCACATCACTCCTTTTTGAAATTCATTAGTGCCATTTAATGCTTTATACTCATTGTCATGGTTATGGTCCAACACGGTTACATTATGAAGAGCATTGACGTCTACAGTATATCTTAGAGATGTTCCAAAACTGTTCTGACAGATTTCATAAAAGTAACGCCATAAAGCATATGCTAAACACAGTGCACTGATTAGCACAGGAATTAAGTTGAAGGGAATCAAATTGTCACGACTGAATGGCAGAGTTGTACGCGAGCGCAGATTAAGTTGAATATTCGAATAAAACAACAATACAACAATATGAAGAAAGTAAACCTATATGGTCTCAAGGAAAAAAAGAGAGTACAAAAGACAGCAATGAGGGCTAAACCTAAAGAAGAATGACCTGAGAAACAAGACGCAGGTGAGAGTGATCAGTGAGCATGTGACAGGATCATGTGATGTGCAGGGTGTGATGCTGCAATGCAGTTCTGCACTATTCATTTACATTTATGGCATTTAGCAGACGCTCTTATCCAGGCCAACTTACAAGAGTGCTTAGTCGTTACCTTGGAATATCCAAAGATAGTGCTGGTAGACCTGAATTCAAGCTACTTTGAGCTATAATACTGCTAGTTTTTAGCAGTAATTTAGCCGTATTCTACCTAATAAACATTACAAGTCCAAAACCCAAAATATTCCTCAACTACCTAAACCCAGTGAAGAACAAGACATAGCCAATACTATAACTACTGTAAGTGTGGTAACAGCTTTGAGTTAGCGCTCATAAAAGTGCTCTCGAAAGAGGTGGGTCTTCAGTTGGCGTTTGAAGACAGCAAGTGACTCCGCTCTTCATACACTCAGGAGGAGTTCATTCCACCACCTTGATGCCAGGACAGAGGAACATCTGGAGGATTGCCTCCCATTCAGCGCTAACATAACACAAATATGACAGTTTTTGGACAGTTGCTTGTAAATTGTCATTTTCTATGATGTTTGAATGGCATAGTTTTGATTCAGCGTTCAGGTTAGATGTTATCAATCATGAGCTTGGGTCCTTGGGTTACTGTTTCTGACCCTGGGTTCACCAGGTCCTCTGACTGTACAAAAGCAATGCCAGATATTATATTATATATGCCAGCTATGATAAAACTGCATCTAGGTGTGAACGTGTGTGTGTGTGGTGCACTTAGATGACTGGCATCCCATCCATGATGTATTCCTGAATGCCTCACACCCAGTTGTCTTGGGATGGGTTGCACAACCATGAGCAGGATGAAGCTGCTACTGAAGACGAATGAATTTATATTTACAACATACTGTAGTTGTGATTGTGTGGAGCATGTTTTTATTCCTTTGCAGAGACCAAATGTCTCCACAAGGATAGGAATATCTGAGTTTTTTGACCTTGTGGGGACTTTTTGCTGGTCCCCATAAGGAAAGTGTTTTTTTTTTTGTAGTTTTTAACAAAAATAAAAGAGCCATTTCATTACTGAGGTTATGATTAGGGTTTGTGTTTGGGTTAGGCATAACATTAATTAACTGTATTATTAATTACGTCAGTGGAAGGTCCTCACAAGTATAACATGCCATGACTGTGTGTTTGTGTGTGTGTGTGTGTGTGTGTGTGACCATGTTGTTACTCCTTTGTGATATTCTGAATGTCCCCACAAGGATAGGAATATCTAATATTTTCAATCTTGTGGGGACATTTTGCTGGCCCACATAAGGAAAGTGTATTTTTTTTGTTGTAGATTTTAGCAAAAATGTTTAAAAAGGAGCAAAAGTCACCTTTTCCTTACTGAGGTTAAGATTAGGATTAGGGATGGAAAGTCCTCACAAGTATAGCAAGACAAATGTGTGTGTGTGTGTTTGTGTTGTGTATGTGTGTGTGTTCCTATATCTCGGTGGGGACCAGTTTGACCTTGTGGGGCCATTTGTTCATAATAAGGAAAATAAATCCAGATAAATTTGATTCGTATGACATACGTAAAAGAAGTAAATTAGACAAAGTGAGTCAGAAAGTAAAGGATCATCAGAGCAGTATTCAGAAGGATTACTGGGCTTCAGTCAGTATACTCTTTACCATAAAACTGAGTGATGAAAGTCCCATTTAGAATGCATCATTCACACGGGGAAACTAAATGTATTGCACATTTAAAGCTCATTCAGGGTATAACACTGGTCCTTAAAGTCTAATTAGGAGTTAGTCTGCATTCACCTTTCCAGTCAGTGTAAAGGTGCGTTGTTAAGTTACAAAGATTTCCAAATGAATTAATGCCCACAAGGTGAAGCTGTCCTAAGAGTGGTAGTGGTGGTGTAACATACAGTACTGTATAACAACACATACTTATTTCACCTGAATTAATGCCACTGAAATGTGAAAAAGAATGAGAATAAAATATTATCTCATTATATAAAAATATAGCCATAACTTTAGTTCAGAAATAAGTACTGATGAGCTGTTTTCCCGAGCATGGTCACACCGAGGCATAGTACAGCTCTTGTGCCAAAAGTATGCCCACAAACTACTGCAGCCTTCTGCTTAAACCTTGATTAACATACATGAGATTGGTCCCTTGGCAGTGAGAAGCTTGGCTGTGAAGGTGATAATGAGACAGCCTGCAGCCTCTAGATAAACAAAGGCATGGCTGGTCCAAAAACAGCTGAGGAGAATGTATTATTATAAGTGAAACACATCATGATGCAGTCTTTACGAAAAACGAGCAGCACGTAGGTAGATGAAGATAGATCGTACAGTGAGCGCTGTAAGAATGCTCTAGAAAACAGATGCAGGTCCTAGGTGCATGATGGTGTTAGATGGACGTATGCTAAACCCAAATGGAATTGCAGTTTACACTGCACAGGGACTAATTCATCTGAGAGAGATGTTTAACAGCTGCTCTCTCAGCAGACATTTCCACACAAATTCATGAGTAATTACCTCGGTTTATGGAGACAAGACCCACTATACACTAATTAGCATTACTATAAATTACAGTGCTTAGGACCTCCATAAGGGCTTATTTTGAGAACTATACTCCATACACATATGTATTAAGTGAAGCCTGAATGTGATGAAACGGTAACGGGAGCTTGTTAACAGCTTTCCACACAGCACTTCTTCTGTCTTTTCCATTGTGTGAAACAATGGTCATAAAGCCATTGTTTTTTTAAGAATAGGAATTTGACAGAGAAGCTTTAGACAACCTGCGTGGCATAAAATATGTGCAAAATAATGTTTTTCAACTACTGCTGAGCTACTATAGAAAAGCTTTACAACAGCACGCTTATCATTATTATTATCTAAATTAAAATAATCTATTCACAAACATACCCATGATTATAATAACCCTCGTTTGTTAGTGTCTTTGTTTGGAAAAGGCTTCATCGGACCTGTCAGCTGTTTTCATGTGGATTGGGGTATAATTACTGTTTCGATCAACGTATTCTCTGCCTTTTGTAATCATCATTGTACATACCAAAATATACACTTAAATAACAATCAGCCTTTTCTGAGATTAAACTCACACACAAACTCACCTACGTGTTTGTGACCCTGCTCCCTCTTAGGCCTATTCGAAAGATGCCTCTTTATATGTAAGGATTAGCAGTGAATAAAACAAACAAACAAAGCATAAATTCTATGAAGGAAATGCAGTCAAGGATATCTAGGTAGAGAGTAAAAAAATTATACCGTATTCATGATTTCACCTCAGTTGAACTATTCATCTAACTTGGTACAGTATGTGATAAGTAATAAATAAATGGGATGTTGTTATAGGAAATGAATCAGTGACAGGGTGGTGTGATGCAGCCTGATGCAAAGCAGAGGTACTGTACCACTGCAAAGCTGATTGTTTTCCTTTAACAGCGAGAAAGTCCTGGGTTTGCTCTCAGGTGGATCAGTCTGGGTCCCCTCCCCATGTGGAGCCTGCACGCATGTCCACGTGGGTTTACTCCAGGTACTCCACTTCCCCCCCCACAGTCCAAAGACATGTAAGCTAGGTGAATTAATTGATACAAAATTGCCCATGACTGTGTTGTACATTGAATTTGTACTGATGAAACTGTATTGAAAATGTAAACTTGTTCCTGTGCGACCCGGAAGGTCCCTCGGCTTTGTTGTGCTTATACACAGGGTTGTAACTTCTACTCCTGTGTGAGCTATTATTTTGTTTATTAGGGGCTCTGCTGAGGCATCCTTCCTCCACATGAATTTATATATATTCTCTCTTTTGTTTTCTGCCTCGCGCTGTATTTAAAGATTTATTTTCTTTCGTTTGAGTCCGCTAAATCGAGGCTCTTACTTTTGAGCTTTTTTCCGCTCTTATTAACATGTACCCATATAGCTCATCGGTAACTCACAGGCTCAGTTTTATAGAGGACTTAATGCCAGGTCTGTCAGTTTCAACACTATACATTAAAAATAATGATATATTTTCCTTATTATTGTGTTTTCCTCTTTGATTTCACCCAGGGTTACGTTTATATATATTTATTTCCACCACTTATAAATATATAATAATTTAACTTTCATCCTCATTATTGTCCTTTTACTTTCTATCAGCAGAGCTGAGCCATAACAGCCTAGCCTTCCCTGCACCTGAGGCTGATTTCCCCCACATCGTAACACTGATAGTTTCTGTTGGCTTTCTGATATTATTTATTTTTTCATTGTGTACGAATTCCTGAGAAAAACTGAATGGGATCAGATCTTTTTGTTTTTTCATTTCAGTAGCACAAGACAAAAATGTACATTTTATAGGTAATTATATACCACACATATGCTAAATATACTTTGTTCATATTCCTTCAGCCATTTCTGGAAAAATGGTATTCCATTCAGACATGCTTGAAACAGCCCTCTCATGTGCTACAGTGATAGTGGAATAAAAATACTACCTCACATCTCGTCATGCATTCTTATCTTCATAAAGCCTGAAATTAACCAAGCCTGATAGTGGGCTACTGCTTCTGAACTGAACATGAAAATGCTATCTTCATTTACGGTACCGTCATAAAATTGAACTGATGTGCTGAACTTTAGAAATATCCAGCTATTGTGTTTAAGCACTGCAGCAAGTAGGACACACTGTTCCTTAAAATGAAAATATTGTTATACAGTGTTTCCCACATACAGTCCTTAAGCTTTGATATAATGTTCTCTTGATCTGTAACCATAGGACCACTCAGGAATACTATTAGGAAATGGCAAGAATATTTATAGACAATAAAAATAAATACAAAATATGTGACATTTTATGACAAAGCAGTATGCTTAGCCAGTTGATAAGTAGCCTGCACTTATCAAAATGCATGTTTTATTTTATTCCTGACACGTCTGGACAATTTTGACCTTTCCCTGGTTGCTAAAAGACCCCTAAGACCTTCCACCACAATATATCATGCATACATACACACTGGTGTTTCTGACCATATACGTATATTTTCTGTCTGGACAAGTTAAAAAAATTCACCTGCAGTCACGTGTGTCTCCATGCACCAACCCACCCATTCATCCAGTCATGCCAATCTGTTTCTTAAAGAGATTTTCATGTCATAACAAGTGGTTGGTTTTCTGGCACCAGTTCCCTTCCTTGCATTCACGTTATTGAACCACAATCAGATTGCCGACTTGAGCCATGCACCGAAGCCACTCGACTGCAGGTGAGAAATGGCTTTCATAACGGCAAATGAGCTAAATGGAAGCTGCGCTGTGACTGACTCAAGCACTCAATAGCATCATTACGGTTATTTGCACTTTTGCCATATCTCAGAAATTACAGTCAATCTTTGGAGTACAATCATAGACACAGTGCTAATGCTATTCTATAGATGCAAAGATGCAACTGTATTCAGAAAGGCTGACCTAAATACTTAGCTTTTATGGACATGTATCATTTATAAATGATACAGAATGCAGGTGTTATATTATTTAAAAACATCCCACCAATTGCTTTTCGCTTTCATACAGACCATCACACAGACTCTCTTATCTGAACCAACCTCTTTTTTCTGCCAAGTGTTAGTAAACTCTTTCATTACAAAGATAACCTTTATAAAATGCTAGTCTTTGTAGCACAGGGTCAAAACACATTATAGAAAGCAGATTATAGAAAGTACTTTATAATACTTCTTAACGTTAATTAAGAAGAAATTGTGGAATACTTATAATGTTTAAGATTTCTAAACCGATTAAAACCACATACCATGCATAAATTAAGTAGCATATATATGTAGTGGGTTTTGGCATCTTGGTTACATGATTGATCTATGCATTTTTAGGTTTATAGAAGAAGGAAAGGTGTGGCAAGATGGCGGCATTCACAGACTCCTTCATGCCTGGGAGTATAATGTATTGGAGACAGAGGAAGGTCAAGAACCAAGGTGTGCCAAAGTTTAACTGGATTAAACCCCGTGGAGGCTCCTAGGCAGTCGAAATCTCAGGGCCCCTAATGCATTTTCAATTATTATAATAACCAACATTTTTAATAAACCAATTTTATTGCACAAAACAAACATTAACACTTATTAATGTTATTAATGTTCTAAAACAAAAATCAACAAAATTGTAGTTTAAACATTCACTTCCATCAATTTTTTTGATGAATATTCAGGATATTTTGTCAGGTGTATATACTCGTAGGGGTTCTCAAAGCTTCTACACGTGAATAATCTACTAGGGTCTGGAGTCCTCAAGGTTTCTCATGCATACGCTCTAGTCTAGAGGGATAAAATTGCACTAGCCAAACTAAGTAGTGTACACGTCGGCCGCTAGGTGGATAGTGTGGTGATTGTTTCTGGTACAGCTCCATTCCCATTGTAAAAAACTATGTCTATGGTTTATGTGCTTTAAGTTGTTAATGGGTTCATTACATTAATACAGCATTTTCTCTATAGTCTTTAATGTAAAGTTTTCATTTCTTTTCATTCTTTCGTTGCTTTGCTTTTTTCTATCTTTTAGAAACAATTTAAGAAAGTTTGATTGTAATTTTCTTTCAGGTTCAATTAATATTGCCCACTCCTACTACTTTGGTAATCCGGCACTATGCTTGACCAAGCCAAGGTCAAGACAAGAAGGAAAAGGAAGCATTAGACAAGCAACGGCAACAGACACTCAGCAACTAAGGGCAGAAAACAGAGAACATGAAGCGAAAAAAACTTGAGTAAATTTGAATTGAGAAAACTTGGAAATGAGTAGGATAAATTAAGAATTTAAAACACATGTGGAAGGATACCCTCTGGCGGCTTGGTGGTGAACTGTTTTTGGACGTGGATGTGACAGGGTAATTCAGCATAGCTAATCCACAATGTTTGTGAAAATTTGCATGGATGGGAGAATGGAGAAAACATGCACACCTCTACATAAAGAGTACCCCAAGCTCTGAATCTAAACCAGGGACTCTGGAGCTATGAGGTAGCAGTGCTACCCATTACCTTTTTATGTCTTAATATTACTCAGTTAAATCTATCAAGTGTATCAAGTATCAATATCATTGAATCTTGGAATATACAGTACTGTGCAAAAGTTTTAGGCAGGTATGGAAAAATGCTGTAAAGTAAGAATGCTTTCAAACATACAAATAATAAGTGTTTTTTTTTTTAGCAATTTACAAAATGCAAAGTGAGTGAACAAAAGAAAAATCTTTGCCTTCAACCTTTGCCTTCAAACCAGCATCAATTCTTATAAATACACTTACACAAAGTCAGGGATTTTGTAGGATTATAGTCAGGTGTATGATCAACCA
>JAOUQY010000051.1:17720402-17730499 GCA_028566355.1 Doras micropoeus
TATATAATGAATACAGAATGAAGCTGAAGGGAACATAAATTGCACATTTACCTGACATGAACATAATGGCATTTATTATTGAATAATAAAGTTCATGATAAGCATGTTGAAAAGGTATTTGAGTGCAATATTCAGACTGGCAGGTTAATTTTCACCTATATCTATTGTTTTTGGTTGTAATAATAATTATACATAGAGCCACCGATTGAAAAAAAGTCTTGTAAGTGCCTCTTAAAGAGGTTATTCAATACATTCTCAACATTGTGTTAGTGTGCTGCAGAATGGGGCACTGCACAAATCCAGTAGTGTCTGGAATTCAAAATCAGATGATGCGGTGAATTAAACAAAAAATAGCAAGAAATAATATGTCCTCTATCCAGACTCCCAGGGATACTGGCACTTCTTAAGTCCTAGTCACCATAAACAACTGCTTTGTGTGAACCTCCACACAGTCCTCTGTCCTTCCTCAGGACAGTCAATCACCATGAAGGATGCCATAGGAGAAGATAAAGGGCTGTGACTCCACAGCGAGAGAAAGAAGTTGCAGTGAAATGATGCAAGAAGAAGAGGTGATAGGGTTGCCTATCCCCCAGTGTGTCCCAACAAAACTTTGGTGGAGTGTTTGATGGTCTCCATGACCGAGCACTCACTAGAAGGCAGTGGCAGATTTCAGAGACCTGTAGCACTGGGGAGCTTAGTGTTTGTGAGTGTGTAATAAGATGCATACAGAGATGTGAAGGTTTACAGATTTGCCATTTGAAATGTGTCCAAGATATACAATTATGCACATTCGACCCCTCGGGCGAATCTCATCCCGATCTGTCTTCAGTAGAAAGGTATTGTGGGTAGGCTTTCGCTGCCAATCTGCCAACACCAAGCTGCATCAAGAGAGATATGTACCTTTAAGCAATCATGTATTGTATATTTCACCTACCCACCCAGCTAAGTTCATCTCCTTAAAACTTTAAAATCTGATCATGTAGTGCCTTCATGCTTTATTCAGAATACATAAGAACACTCGTTTCCTGAATGGTTACCAGGCTGGCTGACAGTTTCACAAACCAGATGGTTAGCTATTGCTGTTGAGGGGTTAGGCTTTCCTAGGCAGCAGTTATTTGTTGGACTAATCACAGACCTTTGTTACTGACACATTCTGAAAATGGTGTTTTTCAAGGCCTAGCAAAACATTACTGTTAAATCCAGTACTGGAAAAAACTCATTAGTATCATTGACTGATGAGTGCCAGTGCACAGAAATGAGTATACATAAAAGTGTGAGGAGTTAAAGAGATGCCAATATAACTATGTGTTCTAATAGCTGTGACCAGTGCAGTTCAACACACATCAGACAGTCTGCAGTCAGCGTGTCTGAGGCTAAGGCTACCCCACAAACCAGACTTCTAACCAGCTTGTCACTGGATAAACCCTATGAACCTAATGAACACATATTGCATCCGAATTCACATCCCTTGTTCTCGGGTGAATTGCTCACAAAGTTTTCATCGCAGAGAGGTGGCACGCATATCAAATAAAACTTGACCTTTCCGATGATATTAGTTGTTTGACTAAGCGACAAAGCGAGAAACTGTGCATACTAATTCACATAGTAACGACTGGTTGAATAAGTCCCTATTGCTTCACAAAGTACCAGATATCATAATAAACTTCAGACATTACCCTTTCTTATAATAATAGGTCTTCCTCGGAGTGATATTGCATTGCCGAGTAATCCAGGTTTTGATATCTCCAGCACAGGACTAATGTTCTAGGCATTTCTACAAATTTTAAAAAACTGGAGTATCCCACCAGAATGTTTCTGACAATGTCCCTTACACAACTAACTCTACTGCCAGCATTTTATGGCGACATACATGTAAAAACATAAAGTCACAATCCTGTTTTCCCTTCATATAAAGACTAATATAAAATATCTGCAAGTATTATCAAATGATGGAAGATCTGGATAGTCCGCTCTTTTAAAAAAAAACAAGACACAGCATGTATGTCTATCCTTTAGAATGGCCAAAAGTAAAGGTAGTGAAATAACCCTGTAAATAGCCTAGGGTTCATAGGGTTAAACTTTTTTTCACATCAGAAACTGATCCAGTATGCACAGACATATTCGCACAGGTATGAATAGTCATTGAGTCTACAATGCCTGTAGCAAGTGTCTAAGGCTGAGACAATGGCTTAAGTGGTGTAATCCATCAAATAAACCCCGAATTACGGACCCATGAACAAGATATTACATGCCTGGCCTTAACACGGCATGTTCTAGCCATTAACAATGGATGGGCATGGATTTGGGAAAACTGTACTGTGGAAGCAAACACTTTATTCATCCAGGGTCAGGGTATGTGAGGAAACAGTCCAAGGACAGACAAATGAGAGTGTGTTCTGGTGAGAAGCAGAAAGGATCAAGCATCTCAGCCCAGTAATGAATAAAGAGTAATGGAGATAAAAGAGAAAGCGAGGGAAATGGGCTCCTTCGCTTATTTTGATAAACCACTGCGGATGAGTGTAGAAATTATTATTTATGAATACAGTGTATGAGCAATTCTAGCAGTGATGTTCATTTATTTTTATTTTGATGTGATGCACAGAATCACTGAAGCCACACTGCAGTACATAAAGCACCACTTCGTTTAAGATACAAAAAGTGATTCTATAAATATCTGCTGCTGAAATGCTCAAGCAATAAAAGAACGTATAATTATATCTAACAAAACCCTCTTCATCTTAATCTTCATCTTTATATTACCACAGTTCGTATATTTGGGTTATGACTTCTAAGTCACATCTCCTTCATGACTTCATCACGACTTCAACAGGACCATCTCCTAAATTAGTAAATGTGAAAGACCTTCTAATCCCGAAATGCTTGAGAATCATCTAAGACCTTTGCTACTTAAAAAAAAATAGAACAGCTAGCTTCTTTCTGAAGGACATCATCAGCTGACCCACTTTATCACTGCTTCCCTCTCTCAGAAAAGCCTGATCAACTTTGACTTCAAATCAAATCCTATCCAATAGCCGATGCTCTCTATATATATTCTCTCCAGTCCTTCGAGATTGCACCCTAGACCTCAGGTGGTTTATCAGACGCCCTCCCGTTAGACATCTTCCCTTCTGGGAGCAGAGAGCATTTCGCTCCATCAGCCCCCCTCCTCCCTCCACTATCATCAGATCAACCCTCTTCACAGTATCAAATATCTACGGCCAGTGCGAGACTGTGCTGACGTCTGTCTCCGGGTGGGTCACGTCTGCTGTGCCTCTTCGACTGAGGACATGCTTCCTCCATCGATCTGCTCTGCTCCTCCCTCTAATCACCCCACCGCACCACCCCTCGCCTGTCACAGATGGACCATGGCCCAGGAGCTTTTAATTAAAGAGCATGTGAGAACAGCTCCCAGCTGCCACCTTTGAGAAAGCCGACACCTCACATTTCCCCCCCACCCTACCTTTCTGCTCATGCCAATCAAAGACGCTTTCAGCGAACACAAGAGCGAGGACAAAATGAACAGGACAAAACAGGCTACACCGGAGGAGGCCAGATGTCGGCAGCTGGGCTGCATGGTCACTGTGCCATGCACGAACGCCAAAAGGAGTATTAAAAAGAAGGCTTTATTCCGTCAGAGGCAAGCCGTGAATGCAAACTAGAAGTTATAACGAGCAATAATGGCTCAGGCAGGGGGCAGGAGAGGGGGTGAGCAATCAGACGCTTTGAATCTGGGCAGTATTGTATTCAAATGGGTTACACAAAAAAAGCAAAACCAGCCTTGGTGAAGACACTTGAATGCTAATGGAAGCCTCAGGAGCCATCATTTGAAGGAGAAGCAGGGTGATCTGGAGCTCTCTGTCTTTGTTATCCACCTTGATTGCTGTGTAGAGGCTCAGTCTGCTTGAGATCATGCTGATCAGAGCTGAAGAGTGGCAGGTCAGTTTAATAAGTAGTGGGCTGCTCCTGTAAATTTCTCCAGCTGCTTTATCTGAGAGGGAGAATTTTAATATTTGAGGACTACGAATGGGAAAGTGTCTTTGCTAGCTGTGAATGAAGAAATGGAGTGAGATGGGAATCGTGACCATCAAATGAATGTGTGAGCTAATGATTCTCATCCACATCACATTTAAAAGCTTGAACTGTCTCTTGTCTCTTGTATGGCTTACAAGATGAACTACTCAATCTATACCGCTAGGCTCTAGGGTTGCATAATTTCGGCTAAAATGAAATGATGATTTTGCAGTTATTGAGCTGTGATTAATATTTTAGTACAGTCACAGACAGTCACTGGACTCTTTGTAGTAAAACAGAGAATTAGTTCAAATTAGCCAAATAATGTTACCTGACATTAAAAAACAGCTAAAGATTATATGTTATAAGACTGTACAGTAAGAAATAAGTTAACGAATGCTATCTTAGCAGGTGATGTTCTGGGATAGTGTGAGTACAAATCCAGGAAGTGACAGGAAATCACTGAGCAGGGCCCTTCATTCTTAACTAGGACTGTATCCTTCCAAATTATTGCTTGATTAATTAAATTATTGCAAATTATTTTAGCTCCCAGTTATTTTAGCCAAAATAACTGCATAGCTTTTAACATACTCAAATCTGCACAACTGACTACACAGAGAAATTAAACATCAACTTAAGAGCAGGCTTATTGAATTGTAATTCATTTACTCAGTCACCAGCCAAATAGGATTTCTGTTATAAGAAAACATTTTCCACATTCTTCATAGCTACTACACATGCCAAACAATCCTCCAAAAACATTCTCATGTTGCTCACCTATAGCTGTGGTAAGGAAAGACACCTGCTCCGTCTCCTTGCCATCATTATACACTGCCAGGTGCCAGATGCCTGAGTCCATGTACTGGATGAAACCGGTGTCATGGCTGCCAAGGGGCACCAGGCTTCGTGACTGAGTCAGAGCCGGCGGTCCGTCCAGACTTTGAACTCCCTGAGCCAGGAGCCGCCGTCCATCCAAAAGCTCCACAAAGTCGAACTGGAGACAGAGACAGACACACACAAACAAGCATTAGGATGACACACAAGTGCCCATACACACACATACACACATGCACAAATATTGTGGAGCGAACAAAGGACTGACACAAAATGAACTGCTGCTTAGGTGACAGTCTCTGGGATGTATATGCTCGTGAGGAGATGTGTTTCTGTAAAAGGAAACACTGAACAGAAACTAAAAAAAGGCCAGATGTTATTACCTTATTGTTCCTATTCACTACTGATTCCCAAACACACAATGTTAAATGTAAATTGTGTATATGTTCCCCTTATCCAATTGTTTAAAAAAAATCAATTTAGGCCTTAGAGTAATTTCCAGTAATATAATAACACTGACATTATGATACAAATCAATAGAGCCAGCTCGACATTCTTGGTGTTCAATACCAAAATTAGGTGTCTGTTTGATTTTATTTTAGTCTTCTGTGTGTGGATTGTAGCCTACACCGCAGAATAAAAACATAGACATAGATCCAGTGTGCATATGCTGCAAGTGTAACCTTTTAACAATAATCAAGTTTACAATAAACAAGCACTAATTTGCATTTACTAAAATCTATGACATTTACAGAAATTCAGCCTTCTTGAGGGGGGCCTTCGTAATGCTGATCACAGAACCAAAAGGGATTACTGCAAATAAGTTCCTTGTTTGAACAACCCACCTGTGTGTGTGAAGGAGGAAGGCCTCTTCTTCCATAGATCCCTACTAAGGCATCTTTGCTAAGGGACACGTTGAACTTGAGGTACATGGGGTGGTCGATGAAGACCTGAGACCTCCAGAAGATCCCGGGTGGTATCTGCTGTGTGACCTTACGCCCCACGTCTATCTCACCCATGTCTATATAGCTGTCATCTGGGAACAAGCCATCCATTTTGCCTGTGATACAAAGCAACAAAATGCCTCCATTGTTATTTAGATAATACATCTCTAAAAAAAAAAAAAAAATAGGTGGTAGTCAGGGGAACCAACAGAATGACGAGATGACTGATAATCCTACTGACAGCCCGGGCTCATTCACACATGATGACCATTCTATGAGGCAGCAAAGTGCACTTGCCTTACCACACCTTATTTTATGGGACTCGCCGGAAAATGGCAACATCTGCTCGGCCGTGTACATGAGCCAATTTCTGCAATGATGGCGCCAAAAACAGACATGCCTGCAAACTGAACCCGGAGGACTCTGAAGAAGTCAGCTCCACAGGCAACACCACACGCCACACCAGATGGCAGCCCTTCAAAAAACACCATCATTTGCAACGTGTTCGATCCAGAGAGACAAGTAACGCTCACCTGCCTCGCAATTTACTGCCGCAGATCCTGTCTGAACATCACTGCCAGTTCAACATTATAGAATACTTCACTGGCGAACTTAAAAATTATAGTAGCTCCAATATCACATGATGAATTACCTTTACTGCTTTTCTGGTATATTTATGTAGCATTTCTCCTTATTTTTCTTCTTCCAAGACATCTTATTATTTAGATAATAGGAAATCTGGATGCAGCAGGCATTTACATCTTGTACTTATATATGAGCAACACTGAGATTGAATCAGAAAGTAAGTGTGCATAGCATTGGGGTGACAATGGACTGATTGGGTATGTTTCTGGTGACAACTGTGCTCTGTAAGGCAGAATTACAAACCCCTGCCTATTGATTTCCCTTCAGCTACAGCCGTCACTCACACAGAGACAGGCTACCAGTGGCCTGGTATGTGTCGCGCTCTCTCTCTACACTGTCTGCTAAATGAAAAAGGATGACTCTGTGACTCATCTATATGCTAATGGCTGTGATCTCCACCTTTCGGCAAATCAAACAGCTAAATCTGGGCTCTGTACTGTTTTGAGAGCAGAGAAAAAGTAAAACTTTCCCTACTGCGCAGCTTACAGGGGGGTTAGCATGCACTTTCTTCAGCTGCCAAGGCTGGAAAACTGGAATCTAGTTTACACGATGAAGGGAAGCCATGCCTTCTTTGGACAGGATACAAGTTCTAATCCCACTCAAGCCCCTTGGGACCTGCTCCCCCAAAGCGGTGCCATCACTTCCTCCGGGAATAAATAATACCCTTAAACTTGTCTGGCAACATTCACTGGATTACAATGCAGATCTCGTAGAAAGCTGCCAAAACTGGTCACAGCATGGAGCTGGATGACAAATAATCCTGGATCTGACGAAGTCTTTGAAAAATCTAAACTAAGACATTAGAATGTTGGCCAGTGATGAGTTGCATCAGTGGGGATCCTCTATGAAATTAGCTGGATATTTTGGAATGCGTGACCAGATTTGTGCCGGCTGAAGGACACGAGGAAAGCTGGCTGTAATGAAAGTTTCTGGAAGGGGTATGGTCAGACTAATGCAAGTGGTCCTTCAAGCTTTGGAGAAGCAAATCCCAAACCTATTTCATTGCATGGACCTCCTCAGTATAGTTTTATGAACACAATACAACCATATAAACAATATTTAAATGTGTACTAGAATAGTTTGGCTATTTTTTCTTTTAGTTTGGCAATGCTTCATGGAGTTCTGAGGGTCCAACATTTTTGATTTAAGCCACAAAAAATCCAAACTAATAATTTCTCACTTGATATCCCCAGTTTATTCAGGAATGCAAACAACTGAAAGAGTAAAAGATTAATTCCACAACCTAGTATTTTAATTGCATTTAGACACACAGCTTTTGTTAAAAAAAATTCTAAAACGACTATGCTTAGCTGCACTATGAAATATTCATTTGCTCCGAGTTATTCTTGCACTCAATGAAGCTATGACAAGACTATTGTTGTTAAAGTTATAAATCCTCCCTGAATCTTTTTGCACTTTTCATTACTTTAACTACACTGAACTGCAAACCTTTGTGAAAGCAACAGCATAACTTAGCATAACTTGATATGCAGTTGTTATAGTACATAGAATATAACAATTGCATATCACTACACTACTGCTTGTATGCAACTCATCAGACATCACAGACGACCAATTAATCATCAGAAATGCATTCAAATAATGGATTGTTCAGCAAGATATGCACATAAAAAAAACATTGGTCAGACAGTTAATAATTGTCCATACACAAATTATGATTATAGATCAAGGATTTTCTATTTCACCTTTCTAAAATATTTTGTACATACCGTCTTCTCTACCCCGGCGGTCCGGGAGCTCCAGGCCTGTATTGCCGAGGGGGGGCAGGCCCAGGTCCGTAGGTATGGACAGGCTGCTGGTGTTGTCTTCTGCCAGCCGGTATAACTGCCCTTGCATGGGCTGTAAGTGCCAGTTCAAACCAAACAGGTGCATGGCTGCAAGTCAACAACACGTGTCTGGAATTAGCATCAAGTGTAGCTTCTGTAGGATTATTAGATAGATTAGATAGAGCTTTCAAATTCTGTAACTGATAAAAAAAATGAAAGCTACAGCCAAGTTCTAATTTGCCATTATTAGTATTAGATATGCAATTCTGTTTGCTGGAATAGCTTCAATAATCTGTTTAGTGCAATGACTACAAACTTGTTCAGTTACATACAGCATACTGTAATAAAAAAAGCGTTTACAGTACAGAATCATGATATAATGGTGCATTGGTCTAACACAACAAAATGGGTTTTTGCTAATGTGGTGCTTTGGCTAGCAATTCTCTTTCATTATGATAAATTCTATTTGCGAAGGATGAATTCTTGCCGAATCACAAGAATGAGGCTGAATGGGTAATAGAGATTTCTTGCTGACAGCGCATGGGTAAAAGCCAAAAGAGCCGTAAACCCCCACAACCCTCTAACCCTTCAGGGCAAAAAAGAGTAATGTAACTACCAGCAGAGTTTCCCTAGGGTAACACTATTCTTCTCATCCCAATTACCTTACTAATAACCCCCCTTCTTTACACACTCCCCAGAGCAGGAGAGACAAGGAAATGATCAAGTCAGCAGGAAGAGAACAGAGAAGCCTGGAATCAACAAAAGGAGCGACCTCCGGGATGAACAACCATGGAGCTGAAGACTGAGGAAGAGTGACACACCATGATGGATCACCAGAAAGAGCAAAGATGTGACCAGCTTTCCTGGGAAATATCACACCCCAGAACACTTTGGTCAGCATTACAAACCAACAAGAAACATCAACCATTAAAGTCTTTCCTAGCTTTGGTACACGTAACTAAACCAGTTCATTCTAAGAAGATTCATCCAGTGAATGCAGCTTGGAGTATGGCTTGGTTATTGAACCAACATAAGCCCTAGTGCATCTTAACACTTTTTTAAACTTGATTACATTCATCAGTAAATAATTGGTACAAGACTACAAGGCGCCCGAACACATTCCTGTACTGTCCCCTCTCACTCTCAACAATGAGCAGCAGCAAAAATGGCTTCCCATTTTACCCAACATCACTGAGAATAAAGAGCAAGTATTAGTTTCATTCAACAGCAAATATCTTATCTTGAAAAAAGGTGAAAGAGTGTCTAAACAAATTGATTTTGTTATCATTATGGGGGGGACGGTGGTCTTAGCTGGTGTAAATCCTAAACTACTGAACTCAATCGTAATTTGTGTTTGATTCTGCAGTTCTATAGAGTAAAAGTACAAGGAAAGACAAATTAAGAAAATAAACAACAAAGAAAGGAGTACATGCTTCTGATTAAGGGCTTTGCTGAAAAAAAAAAACAGTTCAAGTGTATAATTGCAAGGCAATTTATACATATTATGACATTATTATTATTTCAGGCTATTTATCTAGATATTTGTTGTTGTTTTTCACAGCAAAGCGAACGCAAGAACATTTTGATTTGACCCTATTTTCGAGTGGCCATTATTCTAAATTATACTCCTGTAGTATGTAATTGACCAGTGCTTGTACTCGAGGTCAGGACCATAATAATGAATAATTTATTGTATAACCACACTAATAATAAGTGCAAAGTGACCAGGATCTTGTGCATGTTGAAACATCTTTATCCATTAATGGGCATGTGTTACTAAGTGTATATATATACAGTCAAGCCCGAAATTATTCATACCCCTGGCAAATTTTGACTTAAATTTACTTTTATTCAACCAGCAATTTTATTTTTGACC
>JAOUQY010000051.1:17736224-17751839 GCA_028566355.1 Doras micropoeus
CGTATGCTGCCCCTCCCACCCTGAGAGCACGGCCAATCTTGCTCTCTAGGCTCCCGGCTACGGGCAGCTATAGCATCACCCGGATTCGAACTGGTGATCTCCGGATGATAGGGCGATGATTGCCGTTGCACCACTCGGGAGCCCAAAATAAAGATTAAAGAATGACTATGATTCACGGATATATTTGCCAATGTCTTTGAATCCCAATCGTCTCCCAGTCTGGACATGTAACATATAATGCACTATGTATGGTGGAGAAAGCATTATTTCAGTGCCTGCACTACGTACTTATACATGGAATTAGAAGGTAAAGACGGAGCCAAGGTAATGAACAAACACTGGAGTATTCAAATGATTCGGGACAGCCCTTGTTAAGTGTTTTCCCCTTCTGAGTTAGACAGTACCGAGCACCTCTGCACAGTCAGTGAAGCTGCCGCATAGACTACTGGGGTTGCTTTGGCCACGTTTAGACCTGTGTGGGGTTAAAAACGTTCCTGCCACCAGGGCTTGCTGAACTGAAATTGTGAATCGATATGTAATTTAATTTACAGCCCGAGTGACCACGGAGGATCCTCGTTAATATGGACCCGTGCAGTGACTTCTAATTCACCTCCAGAGGGTGTGTCTCCGGAGTGCCAAGAGGCTGCTGGATATTTATAGCAGGGCACAAATGATAAGGGCAGCTCATTTGCCCTTGAAGATCATGACACACTCGTGTTAAAGGATGCTCAGGTCCGAGTGGGTGCTGCGGCTTCTCGTTGGCTTTTACATTTCTGACCGCTTTACTGACCAAGTAAGAGATACTCAGGGAAGATTTACACATAAATCATATGCAAACCTGACCAGTCTAGTGTGCCAAAAAATGTCAACTGCTGCAATTTTACTTATCATTGATCATGATTATTTCTGTGCATGCAAAAAATATTTATTGCTGGAAGGCTCAATTTCACATTTAAGCAAAAGAATATATTGGAAAGACAAGATCAATGCACGCATGTACTGCTAGGAAGCATGGCAAAGCAGATCCTACTAGTTACGGTGGCCGCGGTCGGAGCATGCAACATACCCGTCACTGTAAGCATTGTCGCGGCGAGCCGTAGCCAGTATGTCCATCTCTATTAGGTTGTCCTGTAAACTCTCTACGATTTTCTGCTTTGCTATGTTTCTACACACAGGTAGAGAGATGGATAGATGGAGTGAGAGTGAGGGAGATGCATGCAGGAAGGAAACACAGATGTGATTATCCTGTGACTTCAGAAGTAAAGGTGGAAAAACTGACAGAGACAAGGGGAGAAATCAAAACCAAAGCCCTTATGGAACTAAACTAGGGGTTTGTTGTTTGGTGTAAAGGCTCCCCATTTCCTGGACTAAACAGTGTTTTCCCCACACAACCATGTACCTTGTATTGTATGACCCTTGCCCTTCTCTGCAAGAGTCCTGCTCCTCTCTGATAAACATTAGAGTATTCTGGTTCCTTTGTGGTTGGGGTTAAAAGAGAACAAGGTGTTATGTTACCATTAAACATTGTGTACCTTTTAAATGCAAGATTAAAAGTCAATAAATCACACATTATGCTTTATAGGCAATGCTGTATTACATTTCGAAGTGATAAATACTTTCAAGAAGAAACTGGATGTTAAATGTCAGGAGAAAATAGTTTTCTCTTGTCCGAGGAATGCCGGCTCATGTCCGCTGTTCCATAAGGGAATGCTGAGGTAATGCAATGGAAGAATGAACCATCAAGCATGCAGAGCACAGACTCTACACCTTCAGTTCAACAAGAGAAAAGACTTGTTTCCCTCCTGTTTACTTCCTGTTACAGGCTGCTCGCTCTCTTCTCATTGTTTATTGCTTATTTGTTCAGCCAGCGTTAAACTTTTAATGAAAAGGAGTCAAGCTAGGAAGCTAGGTTTCGGCAAATCGAGTGTAGGTGGGCAGGAAGAAGAGAAAAAGAGAGCAAAGGAAGACCAAGCTAAGCCACAACATTGTGGGAGTCTCTGTATCCGTTCATTCATCCCTTTCAAATAAGAGAAGGCACTATTTTCAAGCCAATGCTGCAAGCCCCATGTTTCCCAGCCCCTATGAACTTTTCCTAATGGCTCTATTTTCTGTCAGGAGACTTTGTATAAGTAACGGATTGGATGAAAGAGAGGTTGATAATGCTGATTTATTCAGTTTCCCAACACCTCCTTTTCTCCCGCATGCTGGCTGGCATGACCATCTGTTCCCTTCTCATGTGGGAATACCTGCTACAGATTAAACTTTGGGAAAAACCGTGGTGCCTAATCAGTCATTATGTCGTTAAGTGTCCCGCCGCAAACTGAAATTAACACTCATTTTCTTGTTGAGCGGACCGCCGCAGCAGCAATCACGTAGAAATGCAGAAGAGTGAGATCAGTGATCTGCAGGCAAATAGATCCATAGCATATGTCCTTGTCAAAAGAAATTTAATTGTAATCAGAACAAAATATTATGGGAAATATTATAAAGAACATCAAAGATAGCTAAAATGTACTTATTAGAGGCCAGTTAGGCCACATGTAAGGAATAACACATAACAGACCATGCTGTTATATGAAAATAATGCATGCCGGGGTGTGATGTGGTATAACATGAAAGAGCAGTGGCCCTAACATCAACCCCCAAAGGAAGTGCATTATTTTCATAAAAGAGCACAGCCTGGAGTTATACCACAGTGAGTTGCCCATGATTACAATGGTTTCTTAATGTATGTATAAAATGTTGCACATTTATTGTTAGATTTAATGTTACGGAAATTCTGAGAGACAAGTTAGTTCCTGTCCACATATGTTAGAGCTGCAATTAACAGTCATTCCCGTGCTCTCATTTTCTCTCTCTCAAAAAATGATTATTGCAAAGCGCTTCCAATTGAGACTCCTCCCATAAATGTTAAATAAAAAAAACTCTTAACCAAAAATATCACCACGTCAACAGTCATAGCTTTCACTTTGTTCAACGAAACAAAGATGGGGGTCATGAGATGGGGGTGTGGCCGAGGCATGGAATCTGCTCCATAGGGTCATACATGAATCTGAACTTCTGAAGCGAATCCAAATCTGAATCGCATTATTCATATGTGCACATGTTGGCTTAAGAGAGGAGCGGTATTACACCCAGTGCCACACTGACATTTTGATGTAACCAGAATATTAACCTGTGGAATGCCATTCAAGACCCTTATTATACACATAAATATGAGACTATTCATTAACTGATACAATCATTCCTTGATGTAAGGGGTTTCCTGCATGGTGGGCATCTGAGGAGACTTTGCTAATCTGGGTGACTGATTTGTTACATAACGTTATGAATTAATGAGAGCTGTAAGTGTAGTAGTTGAACACTTGGTCATCATGGAGACATTTTCTTTACAGCGTAGTGCAACGAATGAACAAAAAAATGCCATTATTTTATAATTGTATAATTTTGCTGTAACTTTTCGTCCAAGTCTGAACATGACTCAGATTAAACGGATCAAAGCTGGCTCTAGGAAGAGACGGGCTCTCTAGTGTACATGAGGGTAAGCTGAACCAGTTTTCTACAGTCCTGCCCTGACAGCTCTGATATTTGCCATGCATTAGGAGGACCTAGGGCTCTAGTAGGGGAGAGCGAGAGCTTTATCTACTATATCCTTTATCTACTATATAAACCTATATATTATGCTTAAGAACATCAAGCTCTGTAAATTTCAAGCGGAGGGGAAACCAGTGCTTTTCTTTTGTGGAATGGTTTGGATGCATGGTGGCTCGCTGCCCTGGCAATGACAGCCATGTGAGCAGGAGTTGACTGAAGGTCATTCTGCTGGAGCAACAAGCAGTGCAGTAGCACCACAGCTGTACACCAATGTGCATCAGATAAAGCATGGATATGTAAAGAAACATGTCATTTAGTATAATGATGCACAGAAAATGCTAACTGTCATTTAAACATATTTTAGCATGTTTAAAACAATGATTTAGTTTTTTGTTTTTATTTGTATTGACCCATACACGTACAGGTGCTAAACACCTACACAGGACTGTGGCAAGCCTGGGCATTGCACCAAGCAAACATTATGCATTATTATGTGTAAGCATAAGCATTACTCGACTGTGAAATTGACCCCTTGGCTCTGAAAGCAGAGGTAGCTTATGTTTATCTGGACTTATGTCCTTAGTCCTATAAAAACTGACTCACAGATGCGAGACTCTCACCAGGAGTGATAATACAAAATATACAAGCTGTGAACCTTATCAACATTTAGCTGTTGCTGTAACCGCCACCCGAGACCTCTGGCACACTGAGTCGACAGGGTCTCTGCGCTGTAATCTGGCAAGTGTGCTCTCACCACATTCAAGGCATTGTGGAATGCACAAGATACTGATTAATTGTGGCCTTTTGCAGCACTGACCTAAATTTTGAGTCCAGGCCATTTTATAGGTGACCTGATGAGCCACTGTTCCACCTGGACCTCATTACAGAAAAGTGCACCAAACAACCTTTAGTGTGACTGACGCTGTGCAATGCCTCACTGTCTAAACTGCACTGCTGCATATAGGCATTACAATAGATGAACAACTTTCTTTAAAAGTACACAAACTATAATTATACTGTAGTTAACTTATAATTATGATTACAGAAAATGCTGTATTTCATACTTCCATCTGTATAATTATGCTCATTAAACTCTCAATGGCAAAAACTATTCAGGATAATCACCTACACTATAGGAAGTTGAACACAGGCCAAAGTTTATAACATGCAGGCTTATAGTGCATCATGGAGCTAATTTGGTAAATTACCTTTCTATTATTCCATTCTAACATTAGCCTCGCCCTTGGTCCTACCTGGTCTCCAGGGGGATGTTGCTGTTGAGGAGCCAGTTGTCCTGTGCACTTCCAGAGTCTGGGGCACTGGAGGTTCCCTCGGGTGCCGCCGTGCTGTCGGTGGGCGCTGGGCTGACGTTACTGCGTGGAGTGTAGTTGCTCCGGCTCAGCGAGCCCACAGACGTGCCATGGTGCTGACTGGGAGAGTGCGAGTGGGAGAGGGGGAGCGGAGGCGTCCTCAGGCGCGAATGATTCTGGTAAGAGCCCTCTGAGGAGGAGGAAAAGAGATGGTGAGAAAGGGAATGAGCAGAGTACGGTTAAATTAATGCACTGCATCCTGCAAGCATTGCATAAAAAACTGTACACTCTTAGGAAAAAAAAAAATATATATATATTCTCAGTGGCTCCAAAGTCCTCCAGGATTTTGCTTGGAACATTTTCAGAAAGGGAAACCCTCTGTTGTACAACATTTATGGGTTATACCAGAGGCAAAAACAAAGAACAGTTTAAAGTGCTGGATGGAAAAGTATGTAGGTGGATCCTTTTTTTGTCTACAGAGGGGGAATCTCATCTACAACATTCTAAAATTGATCCATAACACACTGACTATATAAAACCTTTTCTTACAAACATCATCAATATCAACAGTAATGTTGACACCATGTTTTTTTTTTACGTTTTTTAAAATTGATTTAACGTTTTAATGTTAGCGAATTTCCTAATTCTTATTTATTATACTTATATACAAGTCAGAATATTTATTCAGTTACTGACTGTAGACAGAATGATTGTCTCGTTATGTTGAAGAATGTGTTTTGTCAGTAAAGATGGCCAAAAACTGGTTTTTTTTTTCTGATTTTTGACAGAAAGGGACAATGTAGCTGCAGCCCATCAGCCAACATGGAAGATTATCTGTTTACTTGCCACTAAATGCTTCAAGTGACTTGATCTTGATGTGATTGTGACACAGTGTACACTGGAAAACAAATAAGTGTATACACAGAAGCATGGAGAACCAATCTTTCAAGATTCAATTTCAACTTTCAAGATCCTGAAGACCAGGGCCAGAAAAGTGTACAAAAAGTGTACAAAAAAATGACACATGCTCCACAAAGAATTTGAGCCTGACAATATTGCTTAATCTGGTTAAACGTTTCCCTAAAGTTAAATCCCCCAAACAATCCATAACAGTGCCATGTAAAGGAAAGCTAAAATGATTCTGCTTCACATTTTACTAAACAAAATATTGGACAAAATTTTGATGCATGTTACGGCATTCCATGAGATTTGCAGCTAGTCTTACATGCACTCTCACTATAACTACGTGAGCAGCATTATGCCTGCTTGACTTTCCACCATCACATCTCGGCTGGCAGCTGGAACCTCCCATCCAGCATTAGCTACCTGAACTGCTGACAAGCTGTCATTATCAAGTATGCTGAATTACCAGAGTCATCCGCTGTGCTTCCATTATGAAGTGCTGTCCGACAGGTCAGAGCCTGCCATCAGGAGGCTTGTCAGAGTTGCAACTTTTGTTTTGAATCCTGCTGTCACTACATACTGTAGCATGGGGTTTGGGGAACGAACAGACACTGGATAATGCAGACCAGAAATGAAGCTATACTGTATATCAGCTCTTTATGGCATGGTACAGACCAAGCCCAATCAGCCATACAAAAGCAGAATCTGCATCTATTTTCATATCTCAGCAAAGACTCAATCATCACAAAACATCCTAACAGAATGCCTGGCACATATCCCTATGATTAAGCCATCTATGGAGACTGGGTACACCTTATAGCAAAAGTGTAATGTGACTATAGAATAAGCTCATCTGATTGATCTATTTGAGCTCACTATTCAATTAAATGGAGCATCAGAACCTGAGAAAGAGTGACAGACGGACAGAAAGAGAGAGTATTAAATGCATAGCAATTTTGGTGGACGTTACGTGACATTTCGATATTAATACAGACCCGCCAACACACACATGGACTGTCTAGACTAAATTGCTTAAACGCTAGTACGAGCTGTTGAGCTTGTTGATTTGACAGGCAACAAGATAGACAGGCAAGTAGAGACAATTTTTGGTCTTGCATAGATTTGTGTATTTTTCCATTTACAGATTTCTGGTAGGTTTCCCCCCCATGAGCAGATATTTTATAGAAGCTGCATGATTGTGTGGAGAATACCAAATATTACAAGAACATGACCCCAGCTTTAATTAATTAACATTGTGATAAATCACCTTCCAGAAATGAGGAAGTCTCCGCTTTATGGCATGTGGTGAGCACATTTTTTTTGTCTGGAATCATTATGGGATATGTCACCGACAGAAACCCGGTTGCTTTTTTATTCCCCTTCATTTCAGGCGCAGGCTTGGATCATTTGTCAGAGAGCAGTGACAGATGGATCCATAAAGACTCACGTTCGCACAATCCTACGCTCCCGATTACTCAGAGCCTGATGCTTTTCTGAGCCAAGCTGACGATGACCCTGATGAAACCGGCACCAAAACAGAATGAAAGTGATGAAGGAAAATGGCTGCTACTTCCTCCAGCACCAGAAGGCTAGTTGTTTTCACTTGCTTTCAAGGCATACACCTTTAATACATCGAGATATTCACTAGTAATTCAGATTTCATTAAATAAAATCGATCTGCTGGCGATTAAATGGACACATATGCTTAAGGCACTTAAAAATCTTAAGCCCAAATTTCTACAGCATATGTTTTAGCGCACAGAGAATATATTTGTCATAACCTCTTACAAATCTGCTTAACAATACCAATACTCTAATCAATATAGTTTGAAAATACCAAAGAAAAAGCATCAAACGATAAAACTTATGGTCATTCATTTAAAATCTGTCCCCAAGGATGTTTGTACCAATAAACACAAACGATTCAATTGTGAGTAAACCTTTCCACTATGAAATGCTGGTCAGGCTTTCACAATGCGTTTGCTCTTGAGACGGCCTTTTGGGTCTCTTAAAATAGCAGACGGCAGATGAGAACAGCTGATTCAGCGTTCAAGAGTAAGAGCTTTATTTTCATTGAAAAGCACAAATGCTGAGGCACATTCGAGTCCTTGAGACAATAAGAATCATGACAAAAGAAGAAATGATTCAGCAAAAAAAAATCAGCTGCGGTCCAAAATCGCTTAAAACTGCGTGGAGGGACTGATCAATATTTAGAAAAACCAGGCAACTGCAGAGCGCTTCAAAATTCAAAATAGAGCCATAGCATATTTTCTCCAGTCCCTCTTGTTTGCTAAAAGCCCTTTGCCTAGAGGAATAAAGGTGGCAGAAAATTCTCTGGAGATATAATGTAATTTCCTCCTAATTATCCAAGCTGACAGTTTGTAGGATATCGAAGTGTTTCGTAATTATAAAACAACAAACGTGTCATGCGGCGCTTATGAACGGAGAGAAACCGTTTTGAGAAAAATGGCACATCAAAGTTTCATAAGCAGTTAAAAATGATGAAAAATAGAAACCATGTTAATGCGAGGCTAACATGAGAAAGATTCTTGGAGCAGCCTGGGAAAACCCTCTGTGTTGTGACATATGATGAAATATGTCTGAAATCTATCTATTGAAATCTGTTTCTGCTTTGCATGTATCTCAACCACAAGTAAAGCTACAGCGTGTTAAAGTCTGACCTACATCAGCATCTCGAGTCTCTTCTGCTGAGGTAAATATCAGAACTGATCATTTATTGAACAGGAGGCTCGTCATCTCTCTTGCCTCAAATGATGATTGTTTGTTCTTACATCAGTGTTAATATAATCACTGATTAATTCAGTGAGATTTGTTCTGTTGACATTTTTTCCCCAATTACATTGACTGGAATCGATGCGTCTGTCCTTTACACTGTAAGCGACAACGCGTGTAGGGCTGAGGATAATTTGACCGTTGGTATTTATATATTGTTTCCAATGTGACTAGCTCCATTTGCTACGACAAGAGAGATCAAATCCACGAGTGATCATATCCATTTTCCTTTGGCATTTGACCTTCACGGCATGAGCAAACAAAACGTCTTGTTTAGGAAGAAGTTGTTTGTTAAATGGACTCCTTATTTACCTGGCTTTTATTTATTTACCCAAAAGTGATGTATTCTGAAAGCCAAGGCAAGGTTAAGGTGTTGAAGTAAAAACATTTCTACAGCATTTCAGTGAAAATCATTTTTTTCTCGATGTAACAGTGTCAATACATTATGCAGAATCCTTTTTGTCAGCCATAGTGATTTCTGATGGGTTTCACTCTCTAGGAAGGTCATCACTGTATCACAAATGAACTGTAATGAACTATAATTGTCATTCTTTTCATGTTATAATACACATTTAAGGCACTACAAATTGCATTATGATGAAAATGAAAATGCATGACACTTTACAGCTTTCCGTTAATGCTGTCAAATTAACGTGTTAACGGATGCATTAACACGTTAAAGAATTGACCGTGATAAAAAAAAAAAATCAATGCCACTGAACATTTTAAGGCAGATTAAAAATTGGTCAAATTACACAAACCAGTGGCGCCGTCAGTGAACACAAACATTCCGAAATTGACGGCTACGTTACTCGTTTTAGGCTGCATTCCGATCGCAAGGGTCCCTAAGCTGTATCCCTGCTCCCTACACACTGCACAGGGTACAGAATCCCAAGGGCTTTTTATAGGCAACTCAGTCACTAAAACGGCTCTATTTGGAACGCACTGCAACGTCAACAGCATCGGGGTCGTGCCTTCATCCCATTGGAAGTGTTTTACAAGACAGCACTTGGCTGTGTTTAGCATGATAAATCAAACAACGCTGTTCAGACTAATTTGTATGTTGTACACATTTTTGAAATAAGTGTGATGAAATGTCTATGAACTCTGGGTGATGTATTTGAACTTTTTAATGTATGTTTTGGTTGTCTCTTCTCGTGCACAGTGCTCTGATCTCTCGTGTTCAGTGTTAGGATCTCCTAGCTCCTTAGCTGTCATAAACATTGCTGAAGATTGAAAGGAACAATGGAGAACTAAGAAATTGTAGGCGTTTTTGGGTTGCTTTTTTTTTTTTTAATTTTCCATCAGTTTAATGTCCATCAGTTTGAGGTAAAATCCAATCAGCCAATCATGTAGCAGCAGCACAACAGGCGAAGTGATATACCCATGATCATTATTACTATTATTATTATTATTATTATTAATAATAATAATAATAATAATAATAATAATAATAATAATAATAATGGTAATAAAGATACACCAGAAAACACTAAGAATAGTAAATCGTTTAGAAATCAGCAACAGAAATCAGAGCAATGTTCTTAAGTCATTTGAAGGTGATTTAGATTTAATATTTTCCTCAACATTGCCTTGCATTTACTGTCCATAAGCATGGATGCTATGCACAAAAGGCTAAAACTTCAACATCTGACAGACCTTATTCTTCTCTCGTAAATGGAAAGCCTATCAACGCAATTTAAAAGAATCATCATTAAATGTTATGCAAACTAACGCTGAGCCGCTTCGGTACTAGCAAACAATTCACAGTGCGTTATGAATGGCGCTATAAAGTCTCGTGCATTTGCAACTTCAAAAAAGAATGTAATGTATTCATAGGTCTTTATACATATAGCCTTTTAGAAGTGTTACTAATCTTCGATCAGTGTATATACTGTAGATAAATAAATAAATAAGTAGATCGGAGACTCCTGTTCTGTGTTCAATATTTGCAGGCGACAAAGACCCATTAAACTGGTCTGAAATCAATCTCTAAGGAAAATCAGGTTGCTTCAGTTGGCAGCGTTAGTCAACTATTGGCTGATACGAAACATCAAACCTTGAGTAGAATTGATTTGTGAATTTAAATAATTGAAACAGTCAAGCATTTAGATATAGAGACAGGTGGCAAATTAAAAGAAAAAAAACCACTGGCTCTGTTATCTCTTTGGGGGTGTTTATTTATTTTCTCACTTTTCTCACGTTTATTTATTTACGTATCACTTTTAACTAGTATGACAGTGCATGAGGGCTCACTGAATGCTTTGATGAGAAGGAAATTGATGTAAATCATAGGCTATGGCTTTCGCAGTCACCAGATCTCAACCCAAATGAGCACCTATGGCAGATTTCGGACTGATGCGTTAGACAGCGCTCTGCACCACCATATGTGGGAATATCTTTTCTTTCCACCTAATTTGTCACCTGCCTGCATCATCTAAACTTTTTATTTTAGATGATGCAGGCAGACATTATTTAAGCTCATACTTATACATAAAATCATCTACACGTTTGAAGTCCGTGTCATATCTGTACATCACGACTTTCCTACTGTTAATACACAGGCAAGAAAGAAAGACATGAGCAGTGTGTATTGACCTGAAGCTCAAAGATAACAACCCACACCGACAATGATCATACCTGACAAGGCACGACGTGGCCCAGACACCTGATCAAACTGCTGACTTGTGAGAGATTTGATTCAGAATTAATCAAAAGATAGTCACCAACCAGACAGATCATTAAAAGCAATCCACTGCTGCAGCCCCTACAGCTAAGCACAGAAGCCTCAAACCCCAACTTAACAGTGTTTGTCAAATACTCAAATACAGCATTGATTGAGGTAGTGCTTCTACGAACACATTTTATCGGCTACCAGATGTTAGATACAGAGAAGCGCACAAGCAAAAATGTCTCCCCTGAGCTTAATTCAAAGCCTGGGGAATTCTGGATTCAACACTACTGTTCTCAGTTATACTCAGCAGTCAAACTACTGTTTCTCACCATTAGGGGAGATGGAGGAGGAAGGACACAGGGGAAAGGAGCTGTCTTCAGAGGGCTGAGTCTGAGGCAAGCATGCTTGGGAACAGAACACAGGATCTATGCCACTCTCAAATCTGATATCAGCACATGAAGGCTATCGTGTCATATAAGGTGTCTGTATTAACATTGTTAAAACAAATTGCTACATAGGTGTTCTTTCTTCTTTTTAACTGTAACAATGAGCAAACGCATTCACAGCAGTGTTGCCTGAAAATCTCAACCCTGATTAACATGCATGACATAGCTCATGTATCCTTAAAGGTCCTGAAGATGGATTTGATGTGAAATGCACAGATTGCTTTGATTGCCTCTTTTGTTATCTCCATGGTAACTTCAAAAAGGATTGACTACATTACAACCTCATGAAACTACGCTTATTTTGGCAAGCAGCTGCTGAAATGCTATCAGACGCATGGGCCACTGTCATAGTCCTGATGGTTTTCATACTGCACTTCTGTATAGTCACAAATTGTCCAGGAGAGACAAGTTTCAGGAAAAGGCCACCATCAATGGAATACCAACTAGTAAAGGCCCTTTCAAAATTCACACAGATTCCTTCTCTGCCATGTGCCACTCGTTAACTCACCATTTCTTCATCCATATTTTAATATCAAAGTATCTCCTGCGGAAAACGCGTTCCTTGGTGACCTCTTTTGCTCTTTTGTCCCATTTGCTCCCTTCGTGCAGGAAACGGGGAGGAGGCCTGTGATAATGCCAGTCCCAAACGTAGCTCAGCTCATCTAAATGCAGGCATGAAGGATGACCAACTGCCGGCTCTGTTCCCCGCCGCTCATTCCTGCCCAGTCAGCTGCAAAAGCATGTTGAATTGGCCTTTACAGAGGAAAACCATACTCAATTAGCAGCCCACTGTGGCCAAACCCCATGCTGTCTCAAACTAAAGATTCAAACACTGGTATGGTGGGGTAGAAAGCAGAGACCTAGATCTGGAAAACAGCAGCCCAGCAGGGAGTCCACATCCTGCTTTAACACTCTCTCCAGGATCCGGGGCCGGACACAAACCAAGGGGCCCCGGTGCAACACATGCTCAATAAAGAAGCTCAAGCTTCACTGAGTTCACCTCACTGGCCTTAATGCAGGTTAGCAAGCATTCAGAACAGGATTTTTTTTCTTTGCTTTCTTTGTTTCTTTTTTTCTGTTTTGCACAGGGTCTCTGAGAGTTAATGTAAATTAACAAAATGAAGCAGTAAGTGCCTCTAAAAAGCACAACCAGTATGCATCATGGCTTATTACCGGCAGAAAGTTAGAACACTACAGACAGCCTGATGGATGTTAGAACACCAGTGTATTAGACATGAACTAAAGCCCCTGTGGCAATATGTTTTAATTTCCAAGTCCCTAAAATACGCTCTTTGTTCCATTTCAGTTGTATGCGAAGCTGAATAATTTGATACCTTGTTTTTACACCAGTTAGACTCGATGCTTTGCCAGGTCCTCGTGTATAATTCTCTCCCATCAACCTGAGAGGAATAGCAAATACATCAGAAAATAACACACTCTGAAACCCTGAGCTAAGCCTTTTTAGCCCACATCTCAGCACATGATCACATTTCTGTAACTACATAATAGGCCTGATTTCAAAAGATGGACATGAAATCATATCAGCATTGGGCAATGCTGTTCTGGCTCCCTTATCATTTTACATGAGACGCGAGAATGTAGACTTGCACATGCCACATGCATGCTGTTCCCATCGCACTCATTCTCTCTCACTAGTTTTTTTTTTGGTTCAGCATTTCGTTCTGTTAACCTACATAAGGAGGCCAGTCAAAACAATGAACTGTACTAATGCGGTCTAATGTTCTTGTAAATGTAATTTCCTGACATGGTGACAACCTGAGAGAATGTAGAATGGTGAATTAGAAGGGGTTAGAACATATGGCCAGAGATTCTGTATTAACTAAGCTAATTAACTCAGTGTGCTATCTTGAGCTATGATTAATGTTCATAATGGCAGTTCAAAATGAATGCGATGACACTTGTTCATTATAATAAGGGAAATTAATATAAAAGGGGATGTGGCTGGTCTGAGGTATGAGTACAAAAAAATTGATATGTGATGGATATTTAATGTCGTGATGTAAACAGGTAATATGAGGGAATTTGGCTTCAGTGGCTCATTAGGTGGCATAAGTGAATGAACAATGGCATATAGTACATTTAAGAGTGTAACTTGCTTCCTGTCCGCTCACAGATTTGCCAAACAGCAACCATACCAAAGAAAAAGGCAAAGTCCTCTCTTAAGATTATCCCTCATTTATTGTTTGTCATTTATTAAGGTAATAAGAAGTAGGTGAAACTACTGATGACTGAATTGTCAATGGAAAAAAGCAGCTTCAGGTCTGCTACTATATCAGCAACAGAGCAATGCAACACAATTTATTCCTGACAAGTCTTCCATTACGCTACACTTACTTTAAGCATGCTAAAGCTGCTATTGCATGCTCTTTTGTTTCAGTCAAACAGAACCGCATGGTGCTTCACATAGCTTGCAGGCACAGAGGCCGATTCCTTGGTGTTTGTGCTACCCCTCACTGTCAGCCTCAGGGTAACCTATATAAGTGATGCAAATCACAGGCGTGTGTCAAAGAGACGAATCCCAACTTTAAACTGGCGAGACACTTCATCACAGTTGTTTGCTAGATGACCAGGGGTTGTTTGTGGAGAAAGCAGAAACCACACATAGGCTTTAATGTGCTGCAGATGGCTGGAATACTCCAGAGCTTGATGCAAGTGCAAGCCTTTGGGTAGTTAACTAGTAAAGCCTATCTATTATTTAGAGCTTTTTTGTTATGCTGCATCAACGGGCCTTTGGGAAAGAGCAAATGCTTATAGTCATTCACACACTCATGTGCACTTCTGACTGTGCAGGCTCTTAGTGCCGGTCTAATCACAAAAGCCACTGTTCAGGTTTTATACATTTATAATACAAAGTGTTTTAGTTTGTGCATTAACAATGCCAGTATTGTCTTAAAACTCTAGATCATGCTGTATTTCACGTATTTGCATATTTCACATGTTGCATACCAACTCTAGATACAACCTGCCTTAGATCCACCATCACAACCTCTCATACATCTTTCATATAACTTGGTAACAGAAACTTACAGAGTCACTCAGAGGAGATCAATATTGCATCAATATCAGTTATTGTCTGATACCTAGAACTGGGATACCATATTACAAATCACGTTTTCACTTTTTGCCCAGAAACCTCAGTCAAAACATGAAAAGAAATGAAAGTAAAAAAAACAACTAGAGAATAACACATGAATGGTACTCTGACTGTTGTTTTAAAATCCAGTAGCAGAACCGAAAACAAGCCATTTTTCATTTTTATGAACAGAGAAAGCAGATAAAAATATTTCAAAGCAAATCGTGTTTCTTTTGCTTAGCACAAAAAGGGTCTGTTTTTCTGAAAACTGCGTTTGCCACTAATAAAGCCGTAAATCATCAGGCAGAGGCTGGCCAATATGACTATGACTCTTGCTTTTAGCTAACTTTAGATTTGTCCTTGGAATTGCATTATGAAATAATTGCAGATATGCTGAGAAGTGGATCGTCTTCCACAAAACTATCGGACATTATGTCACATGACAGAGGCGATGCAAAAGCCTTTTTCTCAAGGCAAAACATGCAATGCACGTTTTTTTTTTTGTGGAGGACAAACCTTTTCTTGCCATGCCTACAATAATTTCAGAATATTGCTCCAAAACCATAGCTAGCGTTCACCAGAAGAATATGCTTATAGGCTTATTGGCTGGTCTTGAACTAATGATTTATAACAGTATCTGCAATAAAGGCAGGTTTCAGAAAAAAACTGAACTTCAAGTAATCAAAGAAGTGTTCATGTTTTTCATAATAATAATAATAATAATAATAATAATAATAATAATAATAATAAACTAATAATAATAATAATAATAATAATTATTATTATTATTAGTAGTAGTAG
>JAOUQY010000051.1:17752107-17763855 GCA_028566355.1 Doras micropoeus
CTTATTTGCAACTTGTTAAATTTGCAAAATGTGCAGGGGGTTGAATACTACTTGGAGGCACTGTATATTATATTATTCTTGTTGTTATTATTATTATTACTATCATCATCATCATTGTATTTTTCTGCTTTTGTACACAGATCAATAACATATAAGTAAAACTACACACTTTTGCAAGAGAATTTAAAAGACTTCATAAACTAAATCAGTACTACCATAAAATATCAAGTGACACCTGATTCACCATGCAGGACCTTGCATCGGATTAACAGCTCATTAGTGCAGAGTTACACAGCAAACGGATAATTAGAGCAATCAGCGCACAACATTAGGCACTGCTGAAATGTATATAAGTTGCCTGAATCTAAAATATTCCCGAATATCATCAAAAAGGGTTTGATATTTGCTAAAAAGCAATAATAATAATAATAATAGGAGATGTGCTAATTACAATCTAGCAGCTTCTGAGTTCCCAATCTGCTTTTGATTCATTCAAACTTTTTTCAGTCCTTTACAACTCCGGTGTTTTAATTTTCAGTATTCAAAACTGTTGAGGCCTGGCATACTGCTGTGAAACATTGCATTTATTATTGATGGTATTTAATAGAATTTAGTCATAATTTAGTGGTTAAAGATCCGAGAAGGAATTTCACAACTCTTGGGGGGTGGGGGTGGGGGCAAATATTTAACACTAATGAGGCAATGAAAGAAAGCTGTCAGTGCCAATTAGCATGATATCAAATCTCAAAGATGCAGACATCCAGGGTAACGTTAGAACCCTATCTGCCATGTTCGCTCCTTCCATCATGTTTGTTTAAGTTTACAGTCTGCCTCTTGCTTTAGTCATGTTGTCCATTCATTATTTCCTCATACTTCTTTGCATCTCTCAAATATTAACTAGGTATTAAAAAAAACAAACCTCTAGAAACCTCTACTAAAGATATCTGAACTTCAAGGTGCCTGCAAATTGCTGGACCTTTCAACCGTGAAGCTGTTGTGGACCATGCCAGCACTCACGACACAGGATGAAATCTAGCATGACAAGGGCAATGAAGCAAGACTTGCTGAGGTCTGTGCTAAACAGGAGAGCTCCAACAATAGGAGGCATGCATTTTGGCATGTCAGGAACAATTGGAGAAATAAGCTGTTTGTTGAAAAAAATTTTTTTACAAGATATTTCGAGTTAATCAAGTTCTCAAAATGAGATTTAATATGCTGCTGTGCAAAAAAAATAAGTACATGCATGTTGAAATAAAATGAATTACAGAAATTGGTTTGAGCATGGCAGAGTTAGGTGCTCTGAACCTTTAATAGGTTTTAAAATAAAGGGTGACCATGATAATGGAAATTTATATTGGTGAAATGAAATACCTGATTGAGAATAAAAATAAGGAACTCAAAAATATTTTCAGTCATTTAACTGTATTTATAGAACCCAAGAGTAACAGGTACTTCATTCTGTAAGCTTACTTTGAAGTGTTTGGCATGCCTTTGTGGTGAATATCCAGCTCTGAAGGTGTGTAGTGTCTTACAACATGGACTACACTCCCCTGTGGGCCTTAGCACAAACCCCACGAGTCATCTTAAACTACATTTTAAAAAAGCAAAATGTTTGCGCCTGAGGTGAGCGTCTTGAGCTACAAAGTGCCAAGTTGATTCAATGTCTACTGTCATCCCATCCATATACATGCATACAGGACAAAATATTGTGCCTCCAGGACCACAGTGTAGCACACAACACAGTACAGCAAGTGTAGATAAGAGCAGTGCACAAAACTAGGATGCAAATGTACTAAAAACGCCGCAGGTATTGCCAGATCCTGTGTGTGAAGCACTCACCATCAGCGGCCGCAGAGCCAGGGGCACACACGCTCACGTTCCCTGAGCCGGTCTTAACTAAGAACGAAGAAGCAGGGCCAAACTCATCCTCCGACTCAGAGTCGGGGTCGGCCCGAGGCCCGCTGTTACCTAGCAACCTTCCCTGGCTCTCACTGGCTGCGTGGGCAGGGGGCGGGTAGGGGGAGGCGACGGGGGAGGAGGAGCCAGAGGAGCAATGCAGAGGAGGACCTGAGAATCACACATACACACACACCAGAAAAAAAAACTTAAAACAAAACACATATGTAACACATAATGTCACAAAAAGCATGCAAATGCTCTGGTGCATGTATAAAATCCATCTGTCTCCCCCTCCCTGAAGCCGTCGTCTGAGTGGCAGGATTTAAAGGAGTGCTGAGGCTCCCAGCTGGAAACACAGCCAGTCATTTTGAAAAGAAACGGCAATCAGGGAGGGGTGTTTCTTTTTTAATCACTTCGCAAGACAGAGAGACATTGGTGATGCAAACTTTATGGAGAAACATTTAGAAATGAGAAGTGAATATGATTAATAATGGACAGAAAAGTAGTAAGAAAGCACATTGTACATACATTACATGAGAACACCACAACATGAAGCAGTGCTGGGCACTCCTACCTATGCACTTCATTGGTTGCATCCACCAGTGCGTATATAAACAATAGACATCTATGAAAGCTTCTAGAGTTGTTCCCGGCAAAACAATGTTAAGTTATCATGATTTTGCGATTTCCAACATGGTTTAATAGTTGGATTAGAATAGTTGGATAGTTTGGATTTTTATGTATGAACATTTCAAGGGTGTACCGTGACTACAAGAATTCCGGCAAGTTACGACAGAAGTGGCCGTAAAAAGACTCTGGGTGAACGTGACCAGCGTCGGCTGGCAAGAATCGTTTCACGTGATAGGCGTGCAACACTGCCTCAAGTTACGTCGGAATACAATGCTGGGGCCTCAAAAAAAACATCATAGTGAGGACTGTGCAACGTTCCCTCCAGGATCCCGTGGGGGACCTACCAAGTATTAACTGGTATACCAGTTTTTCTGGTACTCCAATGTATGGTGACATATTGTGCATCATATTAGAAATGTCTTTTCGTGTTGAGATATGATATTTGGGTATTATAGTCCACCCCTAACATGACTGCTTGATATTTATCATTTTCACTGTTAATTATACAGGTAATGCATTAACAAGTTCCACTTTGGCTTTAACTTAATTTTTTTCTTTGCAGTAGAGAGCAGCAATTAAAGTGAAAAGAAGGATTAAATATTGCACTTTGCACATCATGTAGATGCTTGTTTGCCAATAAATGTTAAATATGATAAACAAATCTATGTCCTAATTTACTATTAAATATAGTTAAACTGAAACTTTTCTTTCGTGAATTGTACTGAAGTTTACACCGAATCCACCATGCTACCTCATCTCCTTTCAGTAATTCAGTTCAAAATCAGCCTTTTTCAGTCCTATGCAGCTTAAATCAAATACAGTACGTAAATATTGACTAAAGAAGTTTAGCTCATTAGCCTGCTTGTTTAATGTTAACATGCAGCATGATTACACCACCAACATTCTTTCATGCAACACAGCACAAAGACGAAAATAAAATGTCATTTGCATCATAATGGATCCTAAAATAAGAGCACACTGTTAAAACCCTTTACACAGAGGGGAACACCTGATGTGGTCTACTTTACAAGGGCCTACTGCTCGTGCTTGAACAGAACAATAGTCCTTGGCTTCTTACATGGGCAATTTCCACATTTAAGGCTCATTGTCTTTTCACTTCATTTTGTCATGGGGAGTTGAATCCCGGCAGTGGCCCCAATAAAGTGTGATTAACAGTCAATGTTGTTCACCCACATGCTGAAAAATGGGCACTTGAGTCACATTACTGCAATGAGCTTAGCCTATAGTCTCATCAGCAGTGCCTCGTCTAGTCACGCTAAAACAGAGCTAAATAGGGAAACGAACAACTGACGAGTTGATACTATATAGATCACTGACAAATAAAACAATTAAGAAATAATTAACATGAATATCAGACACTGAGAAGAACATCCAACCAGCCAGCTCATTGCTACAAAGCTTCCTTTTATCAACAAATTTTGCAAGGACTTATGGGTCATAATCATATACAATGAACAAATCAAAATAAAACAGCTCACAAACAGCTGAATTCAAGCCAATAATCCTGTCATAATAACAACAGGCAAGTAAACCACCCTTTTCCCTGGCAATTAAATTCATCATTTATTCATTCATTATGCTTTCCTTTGTGCTCAACTGGGCAAAACTCTTTAAGTGTTTTTAGTAATGAATGTGTGGTTTCTCAGCTCAGAACTACACATCGAAGTCCTCTAAAAAAGTACTGAAAGTCACACGTAGCAGAGAACGTTCCACATTTCCATACCTATGCACATCTATGCAGAGTGAGTGTGTTTGTCTTACAGGGAAAGGTCGGCCTGTGGCTGACTGTGCTTAATTAAGCCAGGCTGCCGTAATTCATTCTCATCCGTTGCACTTACACAGGCATTGAGCCACAGAGTGGGCTCAGTAAACAAAAAACTCACAGCTTGGTTAAAGCCGAACTGAAAACTTCTTTTTGTTTGATTGAAGTTGACTGCTTTGCCCTTTACTTGTTGTTTGGAGTCAAAGCTGGACTGGTTCAGACCACAGCATCAGCGCACTTTAGTTACCCACACACACACACACACACACACGAAATGTGTACTCTTGCATCCTCTCCAGACTCCAGACGGTCTCTCTCTCCTGGGACATGGCCTTTCAGCCTGGTTGCGACAGCAATGCTCCACAGATCCTGAATTCAGCAGGCCACCCACGTTAGCGAATAAGCAGTTTCTGCTCTGAAATCACCTAATTATGCAAGAAGGTGAAGAAACAGGAGCCACTAATTTTCAGGTAGGTTGAGGTGCTGCATTTGCCATGGCAACCTCACTGTAACCTGCCTAATCCCCATGAGGCTGGACCAAACACGTGGAGTCAAATGCCAAGGCGACTGGTACAAACAGCAGGGGCCAACCTGCCCTTTCACTTTCTCTCTATGGGCTTATATTACAAACTTCAGGCTCCTACCTCACTTGCAGATAAAGAGAAGCTGGTTGAAGTTGCCTTGAGGTTTTCCATGATGGATATGGATCCAAGCACCAGATCATGGTATGATAAATAGTTTCTATTTACCTATCTATTATTTGGAGAAGTAATAGTATAAGGATTGGCTGTTTTCAGGTTTACAACCTTAGAGGCCCAGGATTATGCAAATGATGTCAGAGAAATCAGGAATCTTGATATCTTGTGGTTATTACCCCTAAAATCTAAGTGCAGAGTATAGAACTATTCATAGCAGCCCTGGAACAGCCATAGATATTAAAGATGTGCCCATATGCACAAGCAACTGCTTTCCTAAACTAGAAGTGCACTCGGAGGGCACAGACCTCTGCAAAGGCTTATAGACAAGTCTTTTGTATGAAGAATCATGCGTGCACCCTCGCAAAAATAATACATGTATCCACCCTGTGACTCAGGTCTGCTCCAAAATTGAATTTGCTCTTCCTCCCATGCTACAACCTTCCAATATTGCCTTCCTGTTTTCGGTAACTGTCGCAAGTTACAAATGCCCTCGACAGTTGTTTCTTAACATTATATGATGTTCTTAAACATATGTCCCAAGTCTGGTGTCAAAGCATAAAAATGGTGCTGAGAAATGGCTTTATATCCGACCTGGCAGCTGCAAGTTGGTTTCACAATGCTTTGAAGAAGCGGAAAAAAAACATGCATTACATCAAGAACACTGAACAGAAAAAAGAAGCATAATTTGCTTGGGTTAGGTACACCAAAATTGGTGTGTAGTTACCTCTGATTGTCTTCTACCACAGTGCAAAATTCTAAATTTCCTATAAAAAATGTAAAAGGTGTTTATGGCATGCCATAGGTTCCAATGTGGAAGTACTATACTACTACTACTACTACTACTACTACTACTACTAATAATAATAATAATAATAATAATAATAATAAAATTAATACAAGAAGAAGAAGAACAAGAAGAAAAGATACAACTGCACAGGTTTGCAACTGCATTGGTACTTGGTCCCTAATTACCATAAAGGAGTGAAAATGATCGGGTATTTGTTCACAAAGAGGTTTTAGCAACAAAATGAGTTATTCAGTAAACCAGGAATCATATAATCCTTCCAAAAAAGAGCATTTTCACTGTTACAGTCTGGATGCTCCACAGCTCAGGCTCAGCAGGCTTTCTAAAGAATGCATGTTGCATATGCATGAAAACTGAGCTCAATGCTGCATTTTCACAGCTAAATAAATTCAGTCCACCTTGTGGAGACTAAAATGGCTCTGGCACAAAACAAAATACCTGATCTAAGCTGGATGGCATACAGATTTATTCTCCAACACCTAAACCCTGAAACTAGTATCCGCTTAATAACGATGAATAATTAAACCCTCTTTAAGGTGCATGTGAAATTTCTGAATACAGCACGCCTGGCATCGGTGCCGTAGCTAACTGCATCATTACTCCCTCTTACTCCCGGCTCTGCTGAGTTCTGCACATAATATAAAACTCCCTGATGTGCTCTACTCCTTGTCCTATCGTCTCTGTAAACAAAAAGCAGGTGTTTATCTGGCCTTAGATTTCAGAGATGTCTGTAAAATATACCTCTGCCCATTTTTACGAAGGCACGAACAGATGTGAGGCAGCACAGATATGTGATTACCTACTAAAGAGAAGCATTATCAGTTTGTTCAAGGATGTTTAAGCCTTGGGAGTGTTCTAAAAATGGCATTTTTTCAGCAGACAAGTAAAGCAGGGAGAGAAAAAACAAAACAAATATCCCAGCATCTCACCTTAAAGTTGGCAAGGACACTGGGTATAAAACACAGAAGCGGTACAGATAAATAACAACTATGCAGACTCACAACTGCCGAGTGTTATGAGAGATCTGCTCTCTAACTGCCTTCAAGCTTTGTTATTGCCTTCAGAACATCAAAATCTGCAAAAACCAAGGTCTAGCAAAGCTCACATCACCAGAGGCTGGACAAACACAACCTCAGAAGCTTGTGTGAGTCATTCAGATTGGGAATTCAATCTGTATTGTTAAGCAGCTTTTACACCAGACCTATCCATCTATTCTCACAAGTGGAAAATAGAAAGTCAATATGGATGAGCATGAGAGGCAAAATAAGTGAAGCTGAAGCTTTAAACTGTTGAATATATGAAAATACAGCATCGCACCCAATCATGCCATGCTGCCTTTTTAAAACATTTAGTGATAATGTGCTAAAGGAGAGAACAAAGCAACAATTCTCTAATTCCCACATTAACTCCAGTGTTATATATAAGTGTTTACTGGCTTCTGCCCTGAGACTAACAGTGTGTTTATTAACACTGAAATGCATTGGTTTTACACTAGCCATTCATAAATTCCTTGGGTTGCATATTGTAATCACATACTATAGCTATTACAGGCTGGTGGTGATATTAGATGTGAGGGCTAAAATATTTGATCTATCCAAAGCTCAATAACGAACGTGTTAGTGTTGAGCAGAACATTACATCATCATCAATGACATAGGGCAAACTCCTAATACCACACAGGCTGAACAGAAAGCTGTAACCCTTTCATTAAAAAATAAAATAAAATAAAATAAAATAAAATAAAATAAAATAAAATGAAATGAAATTAAATAAAAAATTAAATTAAATTAAATACAAAAATCTAATCAAATCAAATCAAATAAACCAACATGAACCTGATTGTATGTTTCAACAGTGACTGGACAATGTATGTTATGTATATCTACTTTTAGTTTTATGGAGTTCATTTTGTGCCAAACATCTAAAAAATAAATAAATAAATAAACACAAGCAAAATTCAAGATGTTAAGTGATATTGCAAATACAAGCAATGAGAATCAAATCAAAATTCATTTTTCAAAAAAAGATGACTTCTGAGTCACACTTGCTTTAATTTTGTTATTTTGCTCTCAAATTTACATATTTTTAAGATGTGTTTTATTTATTTACTTGACTTCTGCAATTTCTTTTTGCTTCTCACTTTTGGCCCCCTTTTTTTAAATGGGGGTGGGCCTAAGCAAAAGGTATTTTTCTTAAATATTTATTGGTCAACTGATTTTGGAGAGGGAGGATCTCTTCAGGTTAGCCACGCCCACACGATTAAAGGTGGTTCTGCCTCCAAGTGTGTAGCTGCAGGGAAGCTGTACTGCAGATATATTAAAAAGCTGATAAATTTCCTACACTGACAATTTCAAATGAAAATAAGTGTTATGTATTGTATTAATGAAATGTACTCAGTATGAAGAAATTTAACTGCAGGATTTTTTAAATAATAATGGGCCTGTGAACATGGCATTTGAGGCAATCGGATGCAGACAAATTGCACTTTTTGTCTAATTCCTACACCATTAACTCATTGTTAGAATAAATTATACTTATTTTCATAGGAAATGGTTTCACATTCACTGGTCTCACAATGGTCTCAAATTCATACTGAGCATTTTCATGTGAAAATGAATCTTATTTGAGACATTTTCATGAGGAGATAATGGTATAGGAACTAGGCAAAAAGTAGAAACAAAAAAAATCAGAATAGGAAGCTGGAGAAGAAGAAGTAGTCAGCTTTTTAAACTGTTAACTTGATGGAATGAAGACACGTGCTTGATAAAGAAATGTGTGATTGCATCTACAAACAATTCTGTAGCTACTGTCTCAGCTTTATAGTGCAACTGCAATACAGTTTCCCTGCTACTGAGCACTCATTCCTCCATGTTAGGGGGCTTTAAAGGAGGGGGCATTTCAGAGCCCTCCCACTTCAAAATAAGTTGACCAATAGAGATTAAAGATGAATGTCATACACAGTCAGGGGAAATTTCATAGCTCCAATTCATCTAACTAGCAAGTCTTCGGATCGTGGGAGGAAACCGGAGTGCCTGGAGTAAAACCACACAGAAAGGACCCAGACTGCTCCACCTGGGGTCTGAATCCAGGACCTTCTTGCCGTGAGGCCACTATGGCACCCATATATGTCAATTAATCACTACAAACTCAAACATTCTACTACAATAAAACCTATTTATGAAGAGCAAATGTTCTTTAATATGACGGCTCAAGCGCACCAGAAGCCTCCACCATCAAACGTTCGGTGCTGTGTGGAAATTCACAACTTTACTGAAGTTTAGTAGTTGCGTCACAGTGTCATACGCCTGAAACCTTTTCCAAAATTCAGAGCTGTCAAGCCTGCTTTTCTCCACTAAACTTGTTTAGCAGCAGTCCTGTGTGAGATTAAGGGTGGCATAGCCCACTCCATCAGCTCCACTGGCTTGGATTTACTCTCACAGGGTCGTGCCATGAAAGTGCTAAAACGTCCCGCGTGACAACAACATCTGTCTCTCACAGCAGACTCTGAACAGCAAGGCTGTGCTTGGCTCATAAGAAAAAACTACACTATAAAACACATTTTCCTTCCCATTCTCAGTGCTCCTGTGTGGCTTTTGCTCAAAAGTTTCTTCATGAATCTGTAATATCATACCATTATGTTTAGCAAATAATGTGCCTCTTTGCGTCAATACACATTGCATTACTTTTTAATGTTGGCCTTAAATCTGCTAGACTGAAACGTCAAGGCTAATCACCTCCATGTAGCTCAACCAGACTCTAAACAATGAAGCACCTTATTCTCATTTCTAGTCGAAGCTTCTCTGCCCACTCCCTCATGGCCTGTATATGTCAAGACCAGAGACCACACACGTATTAGAAGGAAGTTTGGAAATGGCTTTCCAAATGGAAGATCATTGGAAAAGTCATAAATTTTCCCTGACAAAGCCATCTAACAGCACAGCAATCAATATGGCAATATTCGAGTGGCAGTATAATATATGAGAAAGTCGAGAACAAATGGTGAGTACTCAAAGATTGGCTTTTATAGACATCAATTTAGGAAAAAAGAAGATTTCAAATGCCTCTATAATGATATACCATCTAACAACCATAAAGATAAAAGCTTAGTTTGAAACTGGCAAGTGCATAGCTAACACAGTGGAGCACAAAAGTAACGTTACAACAGCCACTAATACTGAATAATGAACTTCCTAGCATACATTTACCAAGAAATTTAGACATTTAGACATTTCTAGCAAGCAAATAATAAATTAATGCAGTTGTTTGCATTTTCTGGAAGTCAAGGCAGCTGAAATGGTAATGCCATATTTAAGAAATAATGAATGTAAAAATGCAGCAGTAATTCTGTAGTAACTGAAATGGCACTGTGACATGGGCAGTTCATTAGTCATGAAATCACACTCATCAGTGAGTATGCGTCTCACACCCGTGCCATGACTGAGGAAACTTATTGGTGCAAAACAGTACAGTGAGTCTTTAATACAGTGAGTCACTCTGAGTGATCAGAAGCTGTGTGAACGTATTTATAACAGCGTTGATGCTTTAAAATCTAAAACGCCACTTAATCCACTATCAAAAATCTTTTTTATTACATCAGTTATCTAAAGTTCTGAACTGAACTGATTTTTATTATTCAATAAAATATTTTATAATACCTGTGATGTCTAATGACCAATGTCTCATCTAAGGAGTACACTGAAGTACCAGAAAAACTGGCACACCAGTTACACCATTGAATTGAGACTGTGTTGCACGCCTATCGCGCGAAACGATTCTTGCCAGCCGATGCTACTCACGTTCACCCAGAGTCTTTTTACAGCCACGCTGCTGTCATAAGTTTGAGGTTTTGCCAGAATTCTTGTAGTCAAGGTACACCCTTGAAATGCTCAAACGTGAAAATCCAAACTTTGCTTCTACTTCCAAAAATGCTTTGACCCATGTCACGGGCTCCAACTATTAAAGCGTGTTGAAAATTGGGCAGTCATGATAACTTACCATTCTCACGGAGGAAACAGCACTAGAATCTTCGATAGATGCTCATCGTTTTATATACGCACTGGCGGACACAACCGAGTTGTGCATAGGTGGCGTTGCTAGATACTTTTCTGATATCATACTTCTGCCTCATGCCCAGTGTTAATGGGATTGGCCCAACTCCACCATATCCTGACCAGGATGAATTGAAAATGAAGAGGAATGAATTATTTAAAACTGCGATAGTTACACTATTTGAAACCTATGGGAATATTTTGTTCAGTAGAGAACTGCACAATCTAAATAAAACAGCACTGTGAGTTTCAACTGTCATTTGTTTATTATATCATCAGTTACAATAAGGATGAACAAATAACGAATGAATAATGAATGCAACTCATTATTATCACTTTTGCACAAATATGTCCTTTGAATGGTCATTAAGGTGTTATCATTGATAACAAAGAGCTCATTTACAAAAAGAAATATTGCTTACTGACACCTCACTGGGACCAGTGACTATGCAGCGACTGATCGATCATTTCTGGGAAAGACAGCTGTGATTAGCTTTTGCTACAGCATTTGGGGTTTCCCAAATCTCTAAGCAATGAATCCCTGATCCTATGTCCTTCAGCCTATTACCAGGAAACCAATTAAAGTCTGCCATCTTTATGTAGGCATCAATTCTTTAAATGCACTTGAAGAAATCAAGGAGCAGGCAAGTCGGACGTTTCAGGATTGACGATCCCCTGGTGCGTCCTACACAAATGTCTTCTATGTTGTAGTGCATCATGTGAGTACACAATCTAAATGTTCTACCTAATCCACCCCCCACCGAAAAAAAAACTAATTTCAATAAACGTTATGACGTTTATTTTCATTAAAAGACTATTTAAATATGCCTCGCTTTAAAAACAGGCATATGTGAAATAAAATGTTGTTCGGACATAACGAACAGG
>JAOUQY010000051.1:17802577-17814963 GCA_028566355.1 Doras micropoeus
CTGGTCCAATTTAGCCATGAAACCTCCCACACTAAAATGACAGGTGTTTCAGTTTCATTGTCTAACCCCTGTATTTTACATAGGCTCCAGTACCAGTTTTTCTGGTACTTCAGTATACAACAAATGTATTCAAATTAGATTTCAAATTCCATTTCAATAGAAATGGATCAACAATAGAATTGAATAGTGAGGCCCAAAATAAGATAATTCAGAAAAGGTGTACTAGAAACTGGCTAGCCTTTTGCTTCAGCCATATTTCTTCTCCAATATACGTTAAGACTGTTTCCAAACAAAAAGTTCAACAAAGCTTAAACACAATACATCACTACCACGCTTCAGTGAACAGTGTTTTCAAACTGTAATGGCTTTTGCACTCCTGACTTTTTGACTTATCTCTTATATGAGTCATGCACTACATACGGTGAAGGGATGATGCATCAGTTTAACTAATGCTAAATAAATAATGAATCAGCATATTTCCCAAAGTCACTAAAGCAGTAGTCAACCGATGAATCACTTAGACTTAGACCTATTACTTACTTTAATGGAGACGGTTTGCCTGTGCTTGCTTCAGAAAAACAAGTGTAGGATGTTACATAAAAAAAGACCTTTGTGAAATCGCTAAGATAAGATAATGGCAAAGAAAACAAGGCTTAACTGGATTGTTGGCAGTTTTCAGCTTCAGAGATGGGGCATGCTAATACATTTTTCTCTCAACAGCACAAGGCACGCTGTCTGGGTTTACTGCACAGTGTAAAATGTGGCTTTGATAGGCCCCAATTCATGAATATTTGCTTAGGCTGGTAGATAGAGACCCTGCAGCAGCGTTAAAAGCTCAGTAATAAAAGGAGCACATGGGAACCAAAATGCATGATTGTTCAGAACCTGCGAGTTATTCCTGCGAGTCACATATACATCCTTCCATGCTCATTGCACTGTGTGGAGAATAATAGTCATAAACACTCGGGCTCTTCTATAGGCTATACCTCGCCGCTGTAAATGTGCTTCGCTTGCTGAATTGGATTTGCCTTATGAAAGAATACAGGATTCATCTCTGGTTTTCAAAACATGCTGAGTAGCAAGGTAAATAATTGAAATACACTACAGGCTGATTTTGTGTGTTATAACAGACAGGTATAAAAAAAATGCAGCCGGGCTTCCAATTTCTCTCTAGAAATGAAACAATTATAATGTGGGAAAGTGAGAAAGTACCAGTGCGAGCCATGTGAATATCACACACATCAGCACGGTCCAAAACAAACAGATGGTCTGCAGAATGAGTGGCAGGTCAGCATATTCTCGGTTGACTAACTACTACAGTGTGATTCTTGGAACGCCGCTGTTTCAAAGTAGCGAGGACTCAAAAGCACTTTCCAAAAACAGCAAGAAAGATCGTTTCCTTTGGGTGTCTCATAGCTTTAGAGCCACATGACAGGTACACATCCTTTCAAGCATTCAGGTCAACGCACTGCGTTTTTATTTTTTTTTTATGTTAATCTAATTCGGCCAGTAAATTAGGATTGATCACGATAGCTCTGGGCTGCGGCCATCATCGAGGATCTAATCAGACAGACGGAGGAGGTGGAGTGGTGGTGGGGAGGTGTTGAAGTGATCGCTTGAGCAACAGCCCTCCATAAATATAAACCATATGAGAAGCAGCGAGCGGCGAGAGGGAAATACGATTAGCCTCCACTCTCTCGGCAGGTGTGCTTTTAGCCCCCCGCCTTAGCGGGCTGCTAGCACGCTACGTTAAGCTTTTCCTCGGCTATTGTGTGTCTCCGGCAGGGCAGCGTGCCTTTGTGCTCTCATCAGGCAGATGTGAGCGAGAGGGTGCTCTTAGCCTGCTGATGGAGAGAAAGCATGAGAGGTTGAGGAGATCCTAAGAGATACAACTCACACAGGAAGGCTTCTCGTGCAATGCTCCTGGTCATAAATTACACTGAATTAACGTGTCACACACTCGGCTCGCATCGCACACACACACACGCACGCACACACATGTCTACTTACTGTGCTCTCTCTCACTCTGTCTCTCTCTCTGCTGTCTAATGGATCTATTAACCAAATGGAGGCAGGGATAAATGGGTACACAAGCAGGATTTGGAGTTTGGCTCTCGGCTGAGAAAGCTGGACATGAGTGCTCGTGTTGAGTTCGCCACTTTGTTGCTTATTTACATGTATGCAAATTGAGTGGTAAACTGTGTGAAAGTGAAATGATTTGAGACAGAGGTGCAACATTCTTCCCAGTTTGTTCCAGCAAATCCGCTCGTAATCAAGCAGCCCTTGTTCAGCGTGAGGTGAGGCATCCAGGTGATCCGCCCACCGTGCTCATTCAGGAGCCACTGCCTCGAATGCCCTTCAGCACTGATTCCTGGGGAGAATTCGATGCTTTAAGAAGCTTGTCTTTGCGGCCCTGAAAAACCCTTCTCACTTACAGATTGTTGTAACTGATAGCGTAAGAGATGCTAAGTGCCAGGTTCAGATGGCACTCCTGTAGCGGCCCATATCTTGCTGGCATCTCGGGCAGCCAACCTGCATGCTCAGATAAGCTAACAGCGCGGCACGCTTAACAGCCGCAACCGGCTTTTTTGCTCCGTTAGGCCATGAAGCCACAGATGAGCCTCGACCGAAGCTTTCAAAATGCAGCCTTCCGGGAGGAATAACTCAAAAACAATGTGTGCATGAACGTGCCTCACCTTCCCCTCCAAATGTAAAACAAACAGTAACAGAGCTCTTAAATAAAGGGGTAAAACATCAACAGCTTTTTGGATGCAGAGCCTTGAAAAAAATCTCATATACACAGAAAAACTAGTACTTCCATAGCAACGCCACCACGTCATTGGTTGCGTCCGCCAGTGCGTTTATAAAGCGACAGACATCTACGGAAGCTTCTAGAGTTGTTTCTGCGGTGAGAATAGGAAGTTATCAAGATCTTTTTTCAACACGGTTTAATAGTTGGAGCTTGTGAGATGGGTCATAGCATTTTGGAGGTTTGTATTTTCAAGTATGAGCATTTCGAGGGTGTACCGTGACTACAAGAGTTCTGGCAAAACCTCAAACTTACGACAGCAGCGTGGCTGTAAAAAGACTCTGTGTGAACGTGTGAACGTGACCAGCGCTGGCTGGCAAGAATCATTTCACATAAGAGCCTCAAGTAACACCAGAATTCAATGGTGGAGCCTCAACAAACGTCAGCGTGAGGACTGTGCAACGTTCCCTCCAAGATCCTGTGGGGGACCTACCAAGTATTAAGGGGTATACCAGTTTTTCTGGTACTTGTGTATAGACCACCTTATATACTATTTTTTTTTCACTTTGAGATTAATATGAAATCTATCCATCTATAAATCTTTTTTCTCTATTTTTATATCTATTTCTATGTTAGTCTTATTCAATTGGAAGACAATTTTGCTAATTTATTATGTATTTATTATGTTTTTGTGTTGCTGCATGCTTGAAATTCAGGAAAATGTCTACACATAAATGTAATAATCTATTCAATTTCTAATAACTTTATAATAAGAAATAACAGGTCAATTTGCTATGGCCTTTTTTTTCCAAAGGAGGACTGAAGCATTTTTTTCCTACCTGCAAAACTGCTGGCCAGGGATTTGCACTGTAATGTTTACACCACTTTATTCTTTCCATATTTTTTCTCTTTCTTTGTTTTTGAAGCATAAGCTTGAGCTGTGCACTGTAACCGAAACGGATCACGTTTCCAAGATGTGACGGTCAAAGCGATTCAACTTTTTTTCCCCTTTTTTTTCTTTTTCAAGGAGATCACACCTGACCTGGTGACACCTGAGATGCTGTGCAAATGCCTTTCACACTTAACGGCACGTCGCGGTTGTGTCACAGCCAAAAATACCCTGAATAAAGCACCTGTCTATCACGTCAACACGTCAAAGAATGAGGGAGAACTTAAGCTGCCTATCAGTCCCGAGTCGCTCTTTAATGCAGACGCATTGCATTATTTACACAGTTTGGCTCTCTGGTTTTACGAGGAAGCTGGAGCTTCATGATAGTATGTCAAACTGTGTGTGATAAATGAAGTGTTCCAAAACATGTCATCACCCTGTTTTTAGGTAAGCAGGGGTTTGTTTTTTTTTCCACGTTTGTAAATCTGGAGAAGCATGTGGTTGCGAAATTAAAATGAACTGAGCAGAATTAATTCAGACAGCTGTACTTTGACTCAGTCCACGGATAACCATGCCGGGTGTGGGTTTGCAGATTCAGATTTATACACAGTATTTTATTCTAGGCATGCTGGATTATTAAGCATGGGAGGGTCCAGAGTTGCTCCTACGGGTCTCTTCTCTGTGTACCTCTGTGAAAGTCGACTGATTACTGCTGGTGCAGGAGAAGCCAGTTATGAGCTTGAATCCCGCAGCTGTACTTTGCATTAATTAGTTAGTTCCCTGCAACCCTTGAAGGCTTTCCGGCCTCGCCGTGATCTTTGAGGTGCTTTTATGGTTTGAAAAATCACGTAAGTCTAAAACTTTCTAGCACTTGCAACACAGAATTCTGACACACACAAGTAGAATAAAGAAAAAGCTGCAGGGCTTAGTTAATAAGAAATCTTCAACAACTTCCAGGATTTATTTTGCAATTACATTTTGACCTGACTTTTCTGGTTTGAACTTAGTCTATTTTTAGTTTGTCTAACAATTCTTAGCTGTTTGACCTAAAGAGACTGATGCAGCGGCACTTTAGTCCTTTCGTCTGTTCGGCTCTCTCGCCTCCTTATCTGTGCATTCTGCTCCAACAGATCAGGTACCAAAGCTTCAACCGTCATCAACGCCATGTGTCACCTTGTAGATTGTTAACTACTGTAGTACTGTAGCCAAGTCTCTGCCTCTAGCTGTAAAAACCGATCATTGTGCCCTATGTATGAGATTATTCCCAGACTGTTTGAGAGTGTTATGTTGTGAAATTACAGAATTTCTCCCATTAAACACGTTATACCTGCACTAGTAATGTCTCCCGTGATGTCAGCATGGACACAAGTGCAAACGCAGCATCAAACCAACAAATTAGCACCAGAATCATTAAACCCATCATGATTATTTCGATATAAACATGTTTAATGAGTTTCCAGGTAGAAGTTTCCTTTGCATAAACATGCACCTGAGGGATTCCAGGGCCGACCGCTTTTGGTACAGCATGTAGGAGTAACTTGAAACGCAAGCCAAACAGACATGATGTTTTAGGTAAATGTGACTCAGATCGTTGTGCGAGTACGACGTAAGAGTACATAGTTAGATGTACTGAGAGAAACTCTCCATGGTAACAAATCTTCTTATTGAGGGACAGAAACTAGGAGTGTGAGGTGATGAAGAACAATCAAAGCTTTCAAGGGTGTTCATTGTCGGTTAAAGTGGGGTCACAAGAGGGTCGTGTTGAGCATGGAGGCCGAGCCTTCAGCCTTAAAGTGCTTTCACCCAAGCATGCACACGTCTCAACGCCACAAAGCCCAGATTCACCCCTCAAGATTTCACACGCTACTTTTCCACACCTGCTTCACACATGCTTTTAAAATATCAAATTGCAGCCCCTGAGCATTAAAACAGACAAGAAGAACAACACAAAAGCAGCACTTTGCTGCATCAGAGACTTCAGTACAGTGGAAAGATGTTTAAAAAGATGCAGTCATTTGTCGGATAAAAAAAGAGGAACAAGTCTGGATTGAAGAAACAGCTCTTAATTGAGGTGAGTGTGATCGAGAGGCTGTGTTCCAGATGGCAGCATGTTATTTCACCGTGCCTTGTTAATGCGGCAGGATGCGACAGCCGTAAGCTGAGAGCTCCCCGGGGGCTCGGATCTGGAATGAGGGCCAGCACGGGCATCGCTGCCACCCAGCGCCGACTTGCTCACTTATTGCAGGACACATCATGTCAAGCTCACCAGCAAAATGGTGTTAGTGAACGCGAGATACGCTGTTAACAGACATGCCGCGGGTTAACACCTCGCCGTGATAAGATGGCCGCCTTTCGGTGATGAAAGCGAACAGAAGGTGTGTCTATTCATTCAACACGCAATCTTGCTAGCAACTAACGAACAGCTCACATGACAGTGGGTTCTGGACGTATCAGACAAGCAAGAAAGTTTTCTGTATTTCAGGGCTCCGTTATAAGGAAATGTTAATGTCGAATTTATTCTCTTGCCTGGGAGAATAAGTTACTTAAATCTCAATTTCAAGATACTATAAATTACCACTAGGGTTATTACCGTTTCAGAGTTAGTCATGGTGAATATGTTTAGACGTTTTCAAAACACAAATTAATTTGCATTTCTGCCTATTACTGACTTTTTCCCCCAGTCATGTTCCTGACATTAATGGTTCTATATCCAGCTGCAACTCCCCCAAAATGTACAACCCCCTCCCTTCGGACTTTCCATAAACTGTACTACAGCAACCTCCATTTATTTGTGTAGAGAATGTAAAAAAAAAATGTGGCTGTGTATCCCCTACTGTTATAAACGTTACATTGCTACCCCTTAAACAGAAGATCAGCGTCTACAGAAAGACGTATTCTCACTGCGAATCAAATCAAAAGGCAATATCCATGCAAGAAGAAGAAGAACTGCTTTGATTGTTGTATTTAGAGCAATCAAATCAAAAGACAGTGCTGTGTGCTGTGTGACTACTCGATGACAACAGACACGGAGTTCAGCACGTCGGAACAGGAAATGCATGCAATGGCCGAGGAGGATTTCCGGCCACGCCACGCCACGCGTTCACCTTCCGATGACTACATTTACACCGATCCTAGAGGACCCTCGCGTTCTCGTGTATGTGGAAAGTATAACACAGGCTTAACGCGCTGGTTAGATTTGTTTTTTCAGCTCAGTACATTGCCTCGTCCTCACAGCCACTCTCTTTCAGCATATAACAACAACGTGATGAATACTGACAGTGTATGCGGTGGAAAAGTTATTCTCAAAAAATATCTTTCTTACAATTATCTTGTGTCCTTTTGGTCTTCCTTTGTTTTTCTCTCACATTTTTACAGGATCTGCTAGGGCTTTCCCTAAGGATTACAGTACTGGAACATTTGGTGCATTTGACGCCACGCTGCCATCAAACGAAACAAAACAATACAAGCTCTTGTACTCATTCAAACATGTCATGCACTACATGTTATTTCAAAGTAACTTTCTGCTATTTCAGGTAGTATTTTACCCATGGCAGACAAAATCCAGAGAAACTCACAGGTAGTGTAATGCGATGTGATGTGAAACAGATCTACTCCCTTGGCTAGGACACAGATAGTCCACAGATAGTCCTGTGTACTTTTTTATCCATTTATAGCTGTAGCAGGTATAAGCTGTTGTTCCCTCACCAGCCTCACTCTTTTTTTTATCTCTTTAAGTTAATGCAAACAACTTAAGACTGTCATATTACTGAGAAACATGAAAAAGTGAAAAAGTCCTGTTGTCCTGAGGACTCTCCCTTGGCAGAAGACTTGATGGTTCAATGTGCTGACACCCGAGACTCCTTCCATAAACATTAAAAAAAACATCTCCTTACAGAAAACCTCAACATACCAATGATTATATGCTCTCTTTCTTAAATAAATACATGTTTTTGAAGTGTATTATGAAGTCATTATGAAGTCATTATGAAGCTCTTTGTACTGATTGAAACATGACATGCACTACATGTTGTTTCAAAGTAACTTTCTGTTATTTCAGGTCGTATTTTGCGCATGGAAGACAAAATCCAGAGAAACTCACAGGTAGTGTAATGTGATGTGATGTGATGTGAAACAGATCTACTCTCTTGGCTAGGACACAGATAGTCCTGGGTTGGGGTTTGCTGTCTAGTTTCGTATGGAAAGGTGACCAAATGCTACATATAGTGAAATATACCACAACAGGCCAAGAACATGCAACATTCGGTCATTCGTTCATTTTCAGTAACTGTCATGGTGGTCTCACATTACTAGTTTTACACAATTTGAGCAATTACCCTTCTAATTACAATTAAAACACAATCCAGTCCAGATTTTCCAGCACGTTTTGACAGCATAAGTATTCCAACCCAGTGAGTAGCTCTGCATCTGGTCCGATGTGCGTATTATTAAGATATGAGTGGAACTGCTAGCTTATACACTGGAACTACTACACATGACAGCACCACAGAAATTTCACTAATGATGATGCTTAATATCCCATAAAGCCTTAAGCACAAGCAAAATGTTCGCAATTACGTTGTTTAATGAAGCAAAGTCACCTTTAACCAGCGACCAATATCTAAATCGACACTTCTTCAACACCCTTCACAGTCTATGTGTGCTTTAAAATAAATTAAATTTTCCTTCTGCATGCAATAGGAAAGCAATAAACTGGAACTAAGGAACTCCAAAATACAGCTAATAAGTGACCATGAAAAGTAATTGCTACCTCCTTTTCATGAAAGGAAAGTAAACATTCAGATCTAAACCTGCAGAACAAAGTCTCGTCCTATTTTCCGCCATCTCTTTCTGACCTTCTGCTCACGGATCCTCATAAGAGTGTGCGAAGATTACTCTGAATTTTGAGCAATTACCCTTCTAATTACAAAATGTCATATAATTACAACCATACAAGGACATGATGAACTGGGTACTATTTCAGCAGAAAGAAAGAAAATTCTCATGTGAGAAGAAAGCAATTTTCGTTAATCACGGTGCTTGTGCTCAGTAACAGGACACTTCCCTAAAGCCATATGGTTGAGCAATTGAGATTTTTTTTTTTTTTTTATCATGACAGCTTCCAGGTATCGCGTCACAAGTCAAAATTTATAACTGTGACAACACTAATACTGTCGGCGAAAATGCAAACTGTCACATAGACAGACAGACATTAGGGCAAAGAGATGCCGTTACAGAGAAATGAGAGGATGTTATTTAATCTCTGATGTGACATTCATCAATCACATGGCAGCAGCAAAACAGAGCCACCATTCAGAATCAGTGCAGACTTTTGAAGTCCTCTAAAGAGATAAACAAAAAAAATCTTTTAATAAATTCTGATAGTAATTCTTGTGATAACAAGTACGTGTGAGACTACGAAGTGTCGTTACAAACACGGCGCAGGGTTCACGTGAGAAAATATATATGAAAGGTTGCATACGATTAAGGTGTATTGTAGCGGTAGGTTTGGGAAGACAAGTTATATGGGTTGAGGGTATGAAATAATGAGATTTGATGGAAATCTGAATATTTGACACCAGCTTCCCTTAGTAGTCAAGTAGTCAATAGTCAAGTTGTTTTTAAGAAAACCTATCACGCTCCAGTCTGATGTCCTCGTCACGTGAGATATCAATGAAGTACATCAAAATCCTATAAAGTTGCTTGTGTAAGTTCAAGCACGACTCGACTGAGTGTGCTGTTATAGAAAAATAATCCACGACAAGGTGATGTGATGCAGCCCAACGCAAACCGACTTACCGGCAAACTTGATTATTTCTCAATTCAAGCACATTCCAAGGTGTCTCAAACTCTAAGGTGCAGTTTGCCAATGTTTATAATTCTCAATCTAATAATGAATGTCACACTTTTTTTATCCATTTATAGTTGCAGCAGGTATAAGCCGTTGTTTCCTCACCAGCCTCACTCTCTCTTTAAGTTAATGCAAACAACTTAAATTACTGAGAAACATGAAAAAGTGATAAATCCTGTTGTCCTGAGGACTCTCCCTTGGTAGAAGACTTGATGGTTCAATGTGCTGACACCCGAGACTTCCATAAACATTAAAAAAAACATCTCCTTACAGAAAACCTCAACATACCAATGATTATATGCTCTCTTTGTTAAATAAAAACATGTTTTTGAAGTGTATTTATTTCTAAGTCAATCATGCGAATTATGTCGAGTGCCCGCCATACCAGTCCCTCAGTAAGATGTTGCCATAGTAACGACAATGAGGCACATTAACATAAAGCTGAGATGTAAATTACAGCTGCCGCTACTGTCATAGCCATGAAAATGAATCACCTTCTGACCAACTGGATTGAAGAATTCGACAGCACTGTGGTATAATCTTTACATTTCTGTCTTCGACATCTGTTCCTGACAGAGCTAAAATATCCCACTAATAGCAGAATGCACAAAATCCGTCAGTGTTATTAAAGAAAATCTGTGTTTAATATCTTTTCTCTCTACCTAAGGCTCTGAGGAACATGATACTTTGCGGATGGAGGGAATCCAAGACGGAGAGCACGGTGAAAGTTTGTAGTGCGGCGCACAGCACCAGACAGAGTGACGGCTATGACCGGTCTAAAGTTTCCTTCATCGTCAGTCAACAAGAATAATGTTATCTCCGTCATTCACACTTCGGATATGCTTATAACATGGCAACGGGGTAACAACCTAGGGGTGAGACCTCCTAACTGACCCATGGGATAGATCATAATCTATACATGCAAACGATTTCTCATGTCATCAGGGATTAAGACTTGAGCTTGACAGTCTGCTGGTGAACGTATTTAATTTCCACAGCCTTCTTAACGACAATGCTTTGAAATCCTATCGCGACCTCTAGCCTGCTGCATTATTTCATAGAATTATTCTCAGGAGTGGATAAATTGCTAGACTGGACGCTGGGCGCAGGCAGATTTCATGTCCAGGTTATTTGTAGTTGCCTAGTGAAGAAATAAACCCTAGCTAATATTGACTTTCATTTAATAACTTAAGTGGATATGAAAGCTTCTGATCCCACCACCTGCTGCATTACACACGTCAGCCAAGCTGGTGATCTGGCTGACAGAATTCTTTTTTTTTTTTTTACTAGCCAGGTAAATAAGTGGGCATGAATGACAGATGAATGAATCTTTTCATAGTCAGAAACACAGACGATACAGCCAAACGTTTGTGGACATGTGAACGTCACACCTGTAATGGGGTCCATCTTTGCATGTAATTGTCTAGAACATCTTTGCATGTAATTGTCTATCTTTGCATGCTGTTGCATTACAATTTCTGCTTATTGGAACCAAGAGGCATAAACATGTTCCAGCATAACAATGCCGGTGTGCACAGCGGAAAGGTCCATGAAGACACGGTTTGCCAAAACTGAAGCCGAAGAACTCAAGCAGCCTGCACAAAGCCCTAACCTCAACCCCATCGAGCAATTTTGGGATGAACTGGAGCACTGACAGCACAGTATTGGTGCCTGACCTCACTCATGCTCTTGTGGCTGAATGGGCAAATCCCCAAATCCACACTAAAAAATCTAGTGGTAAATCATCCCCGACGAGTGGAGATTATTATAACAGAAAAGAGAGGATTAAATCTGCTTCAACAAGCACACATAGGTGCGATGGTCAGGTGTCCACAAACCTTCGGCCATATAGTCTACGTACAAACTGTGACATTCAGCACAAAGCCGTCATATAGTGTTATGTATGACGTATACCTTGCAGGTAAACATATCACGAGATGCCAGCAAGATACACATAATATTTTTGCATTGAAGTCAGGGAGAGAACATTACAGCTTAGTCAGAACATTTGTCAACAGCTTGGGGACGATGTCTTACATCAAAAACATTATCAGCAGAGGATAAAGAGGACCGTGAATGAAATCATCCTCTTTACAGGAATTCATATTTCTGTTTAGCTATCTAACCAGTTACCAGTTAACACATCTGATAAATGTTCTGAGTAACTAAAAGCCTGGACTGGGCAGCACACTGGAGCTTTCACTTGCTGGGTGGGCTAGCTAATAAATTTGTCCACCCATGCATCTCCATTCCTATCATATAATCATGTTTCAGTCATTTTAAACCTGTGATCATTTCATCATTTTGTGTAATCATGTTAACACTTTTTTTACTCAATGCTATTTCAAAACAGACTTGACAACAAACGCTCTGCTTCTGACTGCTACGTATAAACTGCAGTCAATAACTGTTCTTTTAGGTATCCAGATGATAATGTAGTCTTAATTTTGCACAGAATGCCAAAAGTCAGCAAGTTCCTTCAACCAAAACAGACTGCTGAGTAAGCATGGCCTCTCACATCCTACTTTCGTTTCTGAATGTGTGGCCGCCTTCTGCAGAAAACTGCACAGGCCAGAGGGCATACATGACTAATAACAAATTTTAATTTTAATGAGTGGACCTATATGAATATTGATGTGCATGTGGAATGATTTTACCACACACAATATCGGACTGCTTAGCTACTGAAAATGAATTCATATCCATCAGCTGGCTGGAGTTCTGGAGTTCTCATGAATTTGTTATTAAGATAAATACCATTTTTTTCCCATTAGAAACAGAAAGGGGGCAGGGATTTTATTAAAACACCATAAGGTCATATACAGTATATACAGGGGTTAGACAATGAAACTGAAACACCTGTCATTTTAGTGTGGCAGGTTTCATGGCTAAATTGGACC
>JAOUQY010000051.1:17845524-17856864 GCA_028566355.1 Doras micropoeus
CTCCGAATGTGTAAACCTACAAAATGTGCAGGGGGTTGAATATTACTTGGAGGCACTGTATATATATATATATATATCAAAAAGTTGCCTTTTCATTACTGAAGGTTAGGCATAGAATTAATTACCTGAAGTAATAATTATGTCAATGGAAAGTCCACAAGTATAGAAATACAACATTATAATCACCTGCTTAATATTCCTTAGGTCTCCTTGTGCAACCAAAACAGCTCTGACTCATCAAGGCATGGACTCCATGAGACCTCGGAAAGTGTGCTGTGGTACCTTGCACCAAGACATTAGCAGCAGATCTTTTAAGTTCTGTAAGTTGCAAGGTTGGGCCTCCATGGATCTGACTTGTTTGTCCAGTACATCCCACAGATGCTTGATCGGATTGAGATCTGGGGAATTTGGAGGCCAAGTGAACACCTGGAACTCTTTGTCATGTTCTTCAAACCATTCCTGAACAATTTTTGCACTGTGGCAGAGTGTATTATGTTGGTGAAAGAGGCCACTGCTATTAGGGAATACTGTTGCCATGAAGGGGTGTACTTGGTCTGCAACAATTTTTAGGTAGGTGGTATCTGTTAAAGTAACATCCACATAAATGCCAGGAAGCAAACCTACACTGCAGAACATTGACCAGAGCATAACACTGCCTCCACTGGTTTACCTTCTTTCACATTAGTGCATTCTGGGGCCACCTCTTCCCCAGGTAAGTGGCTTTCCACAAGATGTAAAAGAAAATATAATTCATCAGACCAGGCCCCTTTCTTCCATTGCTCCATGATCCAGTTCTGATACTCATGTGCCCATTGTAGGTGCTTACTGTGGTGTACAGGGGTCAGCATGGGAACTCTGACTGGTCTGCAGCCACACAGTCCCATGCGCAGCAAACTGTAATACATTGTGTGTCTGACATCTTTCTATCATACCCACCCTTAACTTTTTCTGTAATCTGTGCTATAGTGTCTCTTTTGTGGGATCAGACCTGACAGGCTAGTCTTCACTCTCCATGCACATCAGTGAGCCTTGGGTGCCCATGACCCTGTCATGGTTCACTGGTTCCACTTCCCTGGAGCACTTTTTGTACATACTAACCACTGCATACTGGGAAAACCACACAAGACTTGCTGTTTTGCAAATACTCGGATACATTTTTCTATCCATCACAATTTGGCCCTTGTAAGTGACTCAGATCCTTACTCTTGTCCATTTTTCTTGCTTCCAACACATCAACTTTGAGAACTGACTGTTCACTTGCTGCCTAATATAATATCCCACCCCTTGACAGTTGATTACATTTATAAGCGTTCATAACAGTTCTTTTTTCTAACTACTGACATTAATAAGAAAAAAAAGCATGAAAAAAACTTGCCATGTTACAGAGAAACTGGAAAGAGCAAACTTTATATCGGATTGTTATTAAGCACTGACATTCCAGGCCAAAATGTTAAATAAATATCTCCTTATTGAAAGCTTCAAAATATCAATGATTATAAGTCTTTGCTGTATAACAGCCCTTTTCAAATCTGTTAATTATTAGGCTTAGATTGAGTTTAGTATTCACCATACGCATTGCTGTGTATGTAGAATATAAATGATAAGAATATAAATGATCATAGAAATGATTAGGTATTAAAAAAGAGTACATTAATCTATTTAAACCTACAATTTGCCTGGCAATGGGATCTAAGCCATGCTGTGTTTCAACATTCTAAATTGATCAACATCTTCTGAGCAATCAAGAACTCAAAAACTTTGTGGTATAAAACTATTTAACACAGGCTACTCTTTGGTACAGTTATACTCAGCGTAGGAGACAGCTAAAATGTCTGCCCATGTTTTCTGCAACTATTACAAATAAGTAAAAGGTGTTTGCCTGGGAGTTCCAAGTACAGACACAAACATATTTATAAGCTGTTGTCTTTTTTTTTTTTTTTTTATAAATTATAGTGTACAATCTGAAGTGCACTCATAAATACAAGGATTTCAATCACCCTATAAAATTTTCTTTTTGTTTTGGAAAATGACATGAAAATGCAAATGGGATTATGCAAGAAAAGGGCATTGAATGAATAACTAAAACAATTTTCACAACATATTGTTGTGAAATATGGTCACAGCCTCATCAGCCTCCTGTTCTGAGGCCTGTTTTGCCTACAGGTCTTGTGACCCATGTCACTTGTTTTTGCTTTCTCCCATGATGCAAAGCATACCTTGAAAAAGTATTCATACCCCTTGTAATTGTCCACATTTTTTCACATTACATCCACAAGTGTAAATGTATTTTATTGGGATTTTATGTGATAGACCACCACAAAGTAGCAAGTAATTGTGAAGCAAAAAGAAAACGATATATAGTCTTGAAAATGTTTAATAAATAAAAATCTGGAAAGTGTGGTGTGCATTTGTATTCAGCCCCCTGTACTCTGATACCCCTAAATAAAATCCAGTGTGACCAATTGCCTTTAGAAGTCAGCTAATTAGTAAATAGAGTCCACCTGTGTATAATAGATTAAGATCAGTATAACTACAGCTGTTCTGTGAAGGCCTCAGAGGTTTGTTGGAGAACATTAGTGAACAAACAGCATCATGAAAACCAAGGAACACATCAGACAGGTCAGGGATAAAGTTGTGGAGAAGTGTAAAGTTAGGTTATTAAAAAAATATTCCAAACTATGAACATCTCACAGAGCACTGTTCAGTCCATCATCAAAAATGGAAGGAGAATGGCACAACTGCAAACCTACCAAGACATGGCCGTCCACATAATCTGACAGCCCAGGCAAGGAGAGGACTAATCAGAGAAGCAGACAAGAGGCCCCTGGTCACTCTGGAGGAGCTGCAGAGCTCCACAACTCAGGTGGGAGAACTATTAGTTGTATACTCCACAAATCTGGCCTTTATGGAAGAGTAGCAAGAAGAAAGCCATTTTTGAAAGCAAGCCATAAGAATTCCCATTTGCAGGTTGCCACAAGCCATTTAGGGGACAGAGTAAATGTGTGGAAGAAGGTGTTCTGGTCAGATGAGACCAAAGTTTAACTTTTAAATTCAAAATGCGTGGTGTGTTGGAAAACTAACATCGCATATCACTCTGAACACACCATCCCCACCGTGAAACATGGTGGAGGCAGCATCATGCTGTGGGGATGCATTTCTTCAGCAGGGACAGCAGGGAAGCTGGTCAGAGTTGATGGGAAGAGCTAAATACAGGGCAATCCTGCAGGAAAACCTGTTAGAGGCTGCAAAAGACTTGAGACTGGGGCATAGGTTCACCTTCCAGCAGGACAACGACCCTAAACATACAGCCAGAGCTACAATGGAATGTTTTAGACCAAAGCATATTCATGTGTTAGAATGGCCCAGTCAAAGTCCAGACCTAAATCCCATTGAGAATCTGTGGCAAGACTTGAAATTTGCTGTTCACAGATACTCTCCATCCAATCTGACTGAGCTTGAGCATTTTTTGTAAAGAAGAATGGGCAAAAATTTCAGCCTCTAGATGTGCAAAGCTAGTAGAGATATACCTCAAAAGACTCACAGCTGTGATTGCAGTGAAAGGTGGTTCTACAAAGTATGGACTTAGGGGGGCTGAATACAAATGCACGAAACACTTTCCAGATTTTTATTTAAATTTTTTAAAAAAAACTATGTATAATTTTCTTTTCACCTCTCAATTAGTTACAACTTTGTGTTGGTCTATCACATAAAATCCCAATAAAATACATTTAAGGTTGTGAGTGTAATATGAAAAAATCTGGCACATTTCAAGGGGTATGAATATTTTTTCAAGGCACTGTATATACTATAGGAACAAAGTATAATGGAGATATAGAAATTAAACAGTTTTAGTGGGGAATAAATTGATTATTAGACACGTTGCTAGATAACATTTCAGAAATACAGCACCGCTTTAAAGACCTGTTAATAAAGACCTTATTTTACCCGTATTTGGCTGAGTAATTTAGTTTGGCTTACAGATCAAGCACCTGAACTGCTTAATCTCTCCCTCAAATTGAATTCATTTTAAACAGCTCCATTTGAGATCATCATCTTGGAATTATCCTTGACTGAGTTTACAGAGGAAATCTCAGGTTGTGTTTTTCTGCAACCCCTGCTGAAACCTCTGACATCCGGGGTTTGAAGATTAGGCAGAGACAGAACCTTCATGTTGTCCCACCTGACATTTTCTTTGTCGGGGTCACGGCATTTAAATGAGATCTGCCCTGAAACTCATGCCCGTGTCAAGCGCTTTCTCCCCTTCCTCGCTTCTCCAGAAGACATAAAGAATGTTCAAGGATCCCTATCCCACCAAGTGTGTTTGGTTACCCTGAGAACAAGGCAGAGGCCAGGACGTGGTATGTGTGTCCCTTCAATTCCCTGTATTATCCACAGGCAGCTAATCTGGGCGAGGCTTAGGGTTCTCAGTGACTGTGAATAGATGAGTGAAAAGTTAAATATTCTTTCAAATGGAAAACAGTCAGGCTGAGCTGGGATTGTGATGGTGTCGCCATGGGATTCGGAGCCCCTCGGTTGACACAGGCAACGGGAAGACAAGTTCAGTCTCATTATCAGGACACCCATATGTGTGCCTACACACCCTAGCGCACAGGAGAGGCTGGGAAGCCTGACTATCTGTGATAAATAAAACTAGGCAGTGTGAAAGAGTGAATGGTAGAGAAACGCGCTGCAAATTTACTTTAGCCTTCCCACTGTAATGAATGAAGCACACAGCCAGGACTTGCAATGAAAGAAATACAGTCGAAGAGCTCCTTTGTATAATGTGGCATCATATAAACTTACCATACGCATAGGCTTAGTGAAATCCAACTTACATTTTAGACCATATCACTGGTTCTATGTTTAATTGTCTCATACATTATAGTTGGATATCAATAGATATTTGATGTGACAATATTATGATGTCATGGGTGAACAAACAACAGCCTTCCATGCAAGTAAAAGCTCCAATGTGACATCCTGTCACGTGTTCTAGCTGTCCAAAGGCTTAAAGCCAGACACTACAAGTGAAAATGATTGTTTTAATCACCACATTTTCAGCTTTTTGGGTAAACCTTTGGGTAATTATAAATTAGATATTGGCATGTTCATGTCATGCTGTATATACCTAAAAACCCCATGTCCTGCTAAACATATCAGCATAAATGACACTTACATTAAATCCATTTTTAAACAAGTTTGTCTATAAATCATTTATTTTTCCTTATTCAGAATTACATGTGCAAAACATTCATAGCATTCATAATTGTTGAAGATTTTGTTCTGAAAAACTACAAAGAATGGATATTTTCTCAATTAAACAATAAATAAATGATATTCCAACAAACTGAAAAAGTCTTTCTGGAGAGTGGGAAATGAACATTTTAATTCAAATATCATTCAAAGACTCGATTACTCATTTTACCAAGTATGCAAATGTATGCTTAAAATGTATGATTTAAAAATCGACAAGCTAGTAAGCTGGTTAAGTATGTTATTAGAGGCTAGGGACATGCACAGGGATGAAATGTTACCTGACTGTCAATAAGGTGGACAGATGGATGCAGGTGGATGCAGCTTTTATTAAAAACTACTTAGGCAAACAAAACTAAATGGCTAGGCAGTGCTGAAAATGATAGACAGATACACACAGAAAAATAAAGCTGCTAACTGGAACTGAAAATGGTTCTTCATAGTGATGGCATCACTATGAACCATTTTTGGTTCTGCAAATAACCTTTCAGACCAAGGTTCTTTAATGAAGGTTCTTTAAGAAACTCACAAAGATGGCTCAAAGAACCATCAAAAAGTTAAGAACTCTTTTCAAATATTTCTTCAGCTAAAAATAGTTCTTCCATAGAATAAATGGTTCTTTGATTCTGATTCTTTGGTTTATTATTATTATTATTATTATCAGTAGACAATTATCAATTTCTTATTATATAGCGTCATTTGCCTACAATATGTTGTATATCGGCTAGCAGCTATCCACCTCAACTCATGGAGAGGTTATTTTGCATTGCATATTTTACATCCCCCAGTGACACAAACAAGCATGAAGAACCCTTTAATATCCCAAAGAACCATATGAAACACACTACGTAAATCACTACATAAAACGGTTCTTTAGTAGGTGATGGTTCTTTATGGATCTTATGCCTTTTAAAGAACCAAATTTTTTTTCCGGGTTTTGACGATTGTGTTTTGATGATAGTGGTAAAGAGAATTGTCTTACACCTTGCTCCAATATCTCCCATATGGATTGAGCTCTAGTGGATTTATATAATTTTTATCCTCATCATACCATTCAGTGCGGTCGTGCACTGTGGGAGGATGCTTTGCAAAGTCTGCAAGTGAGTATGATTTTATTTTCTTTCTGGTCACTCAGCAGCCGATTATACCTTGCCCTCTGGGAAAATATGAATAAAAAACAATTACACTGACACAATCATCCAGAATACTGATTTTTCCCTCTTTGAAAGGACTTGAAGCTAGATACATGGGTAGAACGTTACAAACATCTCTACTGACACAACAAATCCTGAAATATGAAAGATTACGAAATATTAAACCTCTCTGCTTCTTCAAGGTTATAAACGCTTAGGAAACAGTATCAACATTTTCCGAAAACTGGGTAGTACTTTTGTCTGACCGAGTTTACTTGTATTTTGAAACATGCAATGCTGGCAGTTTGAAGTGTAAGTGCAAAAAGTCCAAGTGGGAAAGCTTTTCTGTCATTCTGCAATCACCTTTCATCGATCAACTCAGCAGAAACTGTAAAAATATTTTCTGAAACACAAGAAAGAAAGGCTTTCATTTTAATCCTAATCCATCCTGACATACAGTAGTTATCTTTATCTTAAGCTTGGTATCAATCCAGTTTTGACAGTTCGGTAGATACCCAATAGGACAGTGTCTGACCTGTGTCCTGCTATTTACTCCACATGAAGCTGTCAGGAAGCTTCAGTCCAGGTCTGGTGGGCAGGAAGGCAGACTGGAAGTGGAACTGCCTGGTCAGTACAAGGCAGCATGTAAATGTCTGAGGGCACCCTGCTGTGACACTTGCCTGTGATCATGTTTTTGTCACTGGGCCTGTGAGAAAGGTTTGCAGGAGGGTGAAGTAATAACAGTTGCACTGTATCAGTCTACTTAACAGCATCCACATGGATACCTAGTGTTCACTTACACAATCAGATTAGGAAAGTACTGCTCAAATGAGATACAGTAATTGTTTTAAACAAGCCACCCGAGTTCATCCAAAAAATCTGGGCTTTATGCTGAGCCAATTTAGGCTGCTGAGTAAAATGAATATATCATATAAGCCCCACAGGGATATAAGTCTAAATTTGAATGATTTTCCACATGTACTGAAGACAATATTTTCTGCTGTTTCTTCTCTACACCACCAGATATTTTATCATCTCACTGATGTGATGTATTGCTTTCATAATAATACAAAAATGAACTTCTATGTAGGGGGAACTTTGATACCCCTAAGCTCAGGCTCCTGTTTCTGAGATCTGCATGTTCTGTACATCTCTACATGAGTTTCAGCCACGTTCTTTGGTTTCCTCCAACCTCCCAAAAACATTCCCATAGGTGAACCGGCTACTCTGAATGGCTACTCCTGTGGGAATGTGTGCGTGTGCGCATGTGTGCACATGCATGACGTCCTGCAATAGACTGGCATCCCAATCATGATGTATTCCCATTCTGTTCCCAGTGATCCTGGGATTTATAATTTGACCAGCAATCATTTACTCAAAATGAATCAGGACAGAACTTAAAAAAACCAACAACAAGAGAATATATTTTGTTGCTCAAGAAAGATCATTGCATCATAACTCACATTTTCAGTCATTAGTTTTGGTCTACTTGCCATGTTTCATTGACTTTCTGCTGAATGCAGGCCTGATGTATCTTATTTTTAGACAAGGTGCGTTAAGAGACCTACATTACATGCACCATAAAACACTTAATTAGTGTTGCCTTGCCTGTATTGTCGCTCCTTCACTTTCTTCATTAATGAGATAATCAAACTTAATCATTATAAAACTCGTTGGGAAAAAAAAGGGGGGAATTTTCCACCAGTCGAAAATAGATTTCACCGGAAACTTTTACTGAGCCAAGATTAATCTTTAATAACCAATTTTAATTGCAAACCTAATGAGTAGAGTGAGGGATACAATGGGTTTTTATGTGTAGGATGATACGATTGTCTCGACACATATTAATGTCCTCTAAAACCAAAGTACATTCAGTGCTCATAGTACACTTCATTACAACATAGGAACATTCAAAGACAAAATGTCATACAAATGAATGCATGTTCTCATTTCGCTTAGAGCCAATGTTCCGGAGTATGATATTATTATTAATAATAATAACATTATCATTATTGTTATTATAGGTAATCTATCATTACATTTATTATATAAATGTCTTCAAAGATTTGCACAATGGAAGAAAACAACACTATCGGGATGACATATTAAGAACTGATTTAATAAAGCTAATCAAAATAATATCATTTGTCCAAATATACGTCTCATTGTACAGCTGCGTAGTTGTAAAACATGAAGTATAGCAGAAACTGTAATTTTACTACTGCAGATGTTTCCTCTGTTACAGATGGACTACAGCAGATCATTTCTCTAAATATGCATGAGAATTCAATTCAGTTTTGCTTAAGTGTATCTTGACATTATAAACTATAATTCAATATAATTCTATTTAATTTGTGTACTTTAAAAAAAAACAACACTTTTTTTACACGATAGTGATTTTGAACACTATAACTGAATGCAATAGTTACAATAATACATGCATAGAGACGCTGATTAGGGACAAATCACGCTATTGTTGAGATGCCAGTCAAGACAGTGTGTTAAGAGCATACACGATAGAGCTTGATTAGAATAAATTATATCAGAATAATTTTAGGCATCAAATGCTTTGTGCAAAGGAAAATCGGATCTGTATTTTAATTTCATGTAAGGATTTTATATCCTCCAAACACCGATTTGACCTTATGTTAAACAGGATATTACTGAATGTGTAACTATTTAGCTTTTATAGTCACTTCATGACTATTATTACATAGTTACACATAGTTATTACATATTACATAATAACATTACATTTTCTTTTAATTATAGTTTTTAATTTGGGAATTGAAGATATAAATTGTTGCAGTTTTGCAAGTGGAATTTTTGCCCATTCTTTCTCTGTACAAGACTAGAGATCTAGACTAGACTAGATCATGAACTCCTCTTCATGATGCACCATACATTTTCAGTAGGAGACAGATCTGGACTGCAGGCATGCCAGACAAGCACACACACTGCAATATTAGACACTTCATAACTATTAACAAACAAAAAATCAAGGTTTAATCCACTGACCAATGTTAACTAAATTAACTGACTAAAGTTTTTTTAATCCATAAAATAATTCCACAGAAATTAGCAAAAATTAAATTAGACTATATTCCTGAATGTTGAACTCTGTATCTTTTGAAGAGCAGAAAGCTCATATACTTAAGTCAAGCCAAAGCCATCCAGCATATCACATTTGGATAACTGAGCCAGTCATGCCACAAAATGGCAAAAGCACTCATGAATCTCAAGCCATGCACAGACACATCCATTAGATAGCCCTAACCACATCTGGTAATTAGTGAGACAGCACAATTTTCTCATTTGTTTACTTACAGGGCTTGTGTTTCACTTGCTGAGTGATTTGTTTCTGTGATTGCTCACTCAAGCTTGTCATTTCCCTTACTGAACCACGGCTACTTTTCACTGCCAATTGCAGGCTTGTCTCCTCACACCAATAGCAATTTTCTCCAAGACGGTAATAGCATCAGGGGTCCCTCCACCACTTCCACATGATTGATGAGAGATTAAAAGGATTGTTGAGACTGACGGCACTTTTAGTGTTCTACCAGGGTTTAGTATCAAGCAGCTCTACTGGGGTTGGGGTTTCCACTATGTGAACAGGTTCTGATGCAACACTGCAGAAACACTAAGTCATTAAACTTCCGACTTAATATTCAGATATTTATCTTATCATAATTTTAGTAATTAGTAACTCCTAAAATTATTCAGCAAGAACGGTGAAAGTAAAAAGAAAGGTATTTAGTTACAAGTGTGTGAATTCCACTGGATCTGCTGATGTGTACTGGGAGATTAGAAAGTTAAAGGGTATGGCAAAGTAATGTACTTTATTGAACTGCAAAGACATTCATATAAAATGTTATTGCTCATTCTGTTAATTCAAGGTTTGTTAAAAAAAATGTGTAATGGTAAACATATTTTAAACATCAAAATCACCACTGGCTGAACTTATCATTCCATCCCAATTTATGCTGAAATAGCGATGATTTGTCCGTCTTTTACCTCTCTTACATACACACTGGGTGGCAACCTTTACTGTCACCGGCATAGATTGTATATCCCTGTTTGCTCCCATCGTAATGTTTTGAGGCCAAAAATTAACCAAAATTGAAGCTGACATCTTCACATTTGCACAGTAGATCAAAATTGGAGCCAGAACATGGCAGCAGAGATGGGAGGTGAGGCAGTGTGACTGCCAAAACCCTGCCTATTTCTTAGTGGCACACTCTCCCCCTTGTCTTAATGCCCAGAGCCTGTGAATGAACTTGGCTTTTATCAGAAATGACACTGGCAAGTTGTGTTACTTAATGTTAATCAAGCAATTTTAAAAATAAGGTAATTCAAAATGAAGATGTCAAAGATATCAAACGGTGCCCACTGCACCTTCACAATATCATAAAGTCAGTGTTAGCTCACCCACACAGATGCCAATCACCTCATCACCACACCACTTTAAATATCACCAAATAACTTCTATAAATAGAATAGAATAGAATAACTTCAATTGACAGATGTGTAAGTTGAAATAAAAGTTTCCTTTCTGCTCCATTTACTTGGAATGGGAGGGGTTAAAATTGTACTAGAACCAAACAAACTGAAATCACACCATTAGTAATGCAGGACTGAATGTAATTATTAAATAGCCATTTGGCAGGTGATATAACTATGTATCACTACTTCTTAGATAAACAACATGGAAAAGTCAACTGTTAAAGCATGCACTTGTTGGTTTTTTTTAAAAATAATATTGAAGAGTGAACATCACCAAACCCACACAAAGTAATTTGAAAGCATTAACAATATACAGGGGTTAGACAATGAAACTGAAACACCTGTCATTTTAGTGTGGGAGGTTTCATGGCTATGTTGGACCAGCCTGGTGGCCAATCTTCATTAATTGCACATTGCACCAGTAAGAGCAGAGTGTGAAGGTTCAATTAGC
>JAOUQY010000051.1:18070233-18085725 GCA_028566355.1 Doras micropoeus
CTGAAGGTTTCCTTCCACAGTTTTCGTAATGATTTGCTTTTATTCCAAATTTAAAGGAATATATATATATATATATACTCCACATACAACATTCTCTTAATAATATAAACTCAGTACTGCAGAGAGCCATGGGCTTGTACTATTAAGCAAGGCTTTTATATAAAACAGTAAAATCTACTACTGACAGAGGTTTATGAAGAAGAATGGGGATGAGAAGCATCTTCCTGAATATGAAAGCGCCAGATTGCTCTATAAAATATGACTTTATTTCCATATTCCAAAATGAAAGTTTAATTATCTAATCACAGTACTTGTCGTCTTTATTTCTAATCAATTGTAAGAGTTAAACATGGTGGAATATTGCCCTTTTCTTTTCTTTTCTTTTCTAGCTATTTGATTATAGTTCTTTTCAATATATGGAAACAAGTCAAATACCCTGAGATAATATTCTAAAAACAATCCCTCACCCTACCCATAGTGGCTTCATCTCTATGGAAAAGCATATTAAAACACTTAAAAAAAAATTATCAATTCCTGCACCAATATCATATATAAGTGATATAACTTCCAAGTCCTATTGAACTTTAAGCTTTTAGAGATTGTTGTAAAAGTCCCTGACATCAAGCAAGCAGCAAGATTATCCATCTGCACAGGTTCAGCCAAACATTTCACTGAATACGTTGGTCCAAAATGTTCCTTCTGATTAATCATCATATAGATGCATAGTTAAAAATTGCTCCTTTTGTTCAAAAAAAGTTATTCCAAAAAGTGAAAACCGCTTCACTTAAAGAGATGGAAAACTACCTCGGTTATATCCACTAGCCAGATCATATGAGACCTGGGAAACAGAGCAGTCTGTAAAGAAGTTTGGAAAGGTCAGTGAACATGTAGAGTTCTGCTCCACAGGCACTGGACAAGATGAGTCTGTGTTCCCATACAGAGATGACTGCCCTGGAACTGTCTTTATGTCCCCTGCTTTTTTGGACACCCCACTACTTGTGGGCCATGGTTCTGCATACAGAAAACCACCTGTCACAAAATTGTGGGAGTCAAAAGAGATTGGTTCCAGCCCTGTGGTTCCCTGCTGTTGGACCCTGTTGGGCATAGTGTGGAAGAGCTCCTGCTCAGAGACCATATTGCTGTAGTCAGGCCCCAGGAGCTCAAAAAACTCTGTTGCATCTGGATTTCCCCGCTCAAGATCTTTGAGCGACATGCCGGAAGTCGATGTGACTCTGGCGTTGTTGGCTGGCTCTGTGAAGAAGGATGGTGGCAGATTTCGGTGTCGCAAAGGGGGCTTTTTTGTCTTCTCCCCCCGCAAGTCCTTGGCATGGTTGAAAAGAGCAGCCAGACTTTTGCTCTGCAGGTTGGCCTGAGCTCCATCGCGTTTGGGTGTTTTGTTCGGGATGATGTTAGCTGGAGCTGGGGTGGAGTCGTGACTTTTGCAAGGCTCCTGAGGTGCCACATTTCCCAGTCCTATGATTCCTGTGCATCTTTTGATCTGTTTCTGTAGATACTTGCGGTGGTTGACTTTCCTCTTGGACTTGACCGGCTTATCCAGAGCCAGCTTGATGTTACTGGAAGCAGAGTCAATGAAGCTGAGCAAGTCACTTGTTGCCTCCCTGAAGTCACCCTCACAGTCCACCTCACCCAGGAATGTCCCATCCAGACCCTTCTCCACCTCGTACTCCATAACCGAACCAGAGAAACAGAAATTTAGGAACTGAGAGTTCATGATGGCAGCCTGAACAGCCATCTCCCTCTGAACCATATAGACCCAAGATGTCCACTCTTAATCCCTGTAGTTCCTTAGCTCATCATTAAAACATATCTATATCTATTGTTCCAGGGCACCAAACTGTATGCTAACCCTTGGTCCTTGCACTGAGTGCACACAGAGTTTCTTTCCTACTGAAAGCAGGACTGGAAAACAAGCTTTGGGGAAAAGCAAGGAGATTTCTGGAGGCAGGGCCAATGATGTCAGGACATTAGGTGGGAGGGACAGAGGGACCCCAAGACTTAACTCTTTGCTCACGCCTGACCACCTGCAACTAAGAGGGATTTGTCCAAGGCATCCCACTGAGCAATAAGACAATAGCTACTTGTTCAACTATCCCTTGCGGTTCTTATTGTGTATGTGATCAGTACAATGTCATGACATTAAAGGCAGTGAAAGTTCACTAATACTTGTAAATGTATCCAGACATATACAATAATAACATGAAGGCCACTTTTTAGTAACAATTCTTTCTGGGTATAAAGAAACAAAATACTCTTAATTGTAGATGTGTATTAACTGTATCATTAATTGTGTAGAATACAGGTATTTAGCCATATACCTATATTTTTCTATTGCACATCACATTCTGGAGATTACTTTTCTTTTTTATTTTTGAACTTCCTGTCTACAAGATACAAGATGTATGTATAAGTGTGGGTTTTCTCTTTGCCTGTGGAAGTTTATCTAATGGGTCCTTCCAAAATGGGAGAAGGTTATAACATGTATAACAAATCAATTGTATGATACTATAAAGTTGGAGAGCTCATTTTCAATCTAGCATGAATTTATTGTGGTTATGTGCGGTACATAAAAACCATCAGATTAACTTAATTATCATATGGCAAACACTGAAAATAAAGTAATACCACATTCATGCATGTATTCCCCAACTTCCTATTTGTGTCTTAATCTGTTAGTGGTAAAAGTTGATTCCCGCACCAGTGGGAATTTTAGCCTCTGCCTGACAACTATTATGGGCTGCCTTTGACATACAACCCTACAGGACCTAAATAGCTTCTATTCTTCCTTCTGCAATGAAAGGGATCTTTGTGCCAGAGATTCATTAAACTGCACCTCACAGCCCCTTCGTAAAATGGGGCTCAATAATGAACAGTCGATTTAACTAGAAAAGCTGCCGGAGCTGTTAAATTAAAGGGGACCAAAGTGCAGTTCAAGCCCAGTGTGCCAAAAGTAATGTTGACCTTAAGAAATCCTGGGTATGACTATAACGGCTGCTGTAAATAATCCAGTATTTACAGGAAGTTTCTTGGCTAAGAGTGAATGCAGGAATAGGAGATGAACCAACAGTAAAACATCTATAGGGGCCCAAAGCTGGTCCTGTCTGTAGGGAAAAAAGAGACATGAGTTTGGGTTGTGGTGGCATAAAAAAGTATTTAAAATGGACCCAATCACAGAAATGTTACTAATGAAACTAAGTTGATGTTTGTGTACATCTCAATTATCTCTTAAGATGGAGACAACACAATTATGGCATTTTTGCCTATGCATTTATAGGACTCCTATAATGTTTCAACACAGTTACTCATGAAACTTTGTGGCAGTGCAATCACATGCCTTTGTTCATTTTTTTTATCGTTTGTTTTTTTGGAATTTTCCCAGGCATTACTAACCAACCCCCAGCCCTCCCATCCCCTCCACAAGTGCATTTTAAGGTGATGCACTGAATCATTTGGATGTTTAAACAGAGAGGAGTAAAAAAAAAAGCCCAAGCACTTTTGAGAAAGAGGGACCGTCAAGAGAGTGTTATTATCATGTAAATTTGAATAAAGAAAAGGAACAGTGAAACTGATAGCACTGATCTAATTATCTGTAGCCCAGCTCAAGCTACATGCCTGAATGGGAGTGCAATTGCCTTACAATTAACAGCTGCACAACAGTGGATAAACAGCAACAGTGTGAAAAATAGCTTTTTTTTCTTTATTTGGTATAAGGCTGTTTTCCTTATTTCCTATTATATGGTAAAATACATATAAATGAATACATATAAATACATATGTATGTTTTAAAAGCATAATTTCCATTCAAATGTAATCATTGTAGCTCTAAACATCAAGGCCTTGGCAGTGCACTTAGCCCATTCATTCCTTTTAAAACTAGTTTCCACATCCTCCTCTTTCTTTCAAGGCCTAATTTTGGCACAATGACATCACCAAGATGATGGCTGATATTTTCTCTTCTTCCTGGAAAGCTTTTGTACATGCTAGTCATTCAGATTTGAGGGTCTGACGCACTGATTCCGGAAACAAGTTTCTATGGCCACGAAAAGGATGAGGGGATCAGAGGGGGTGGAGAGCTGAATACTGACAAGAGACAAGGGAAAAGAGAATTGCATTACATTAAAGAAAAAACACAAGAAAAACGTCCTATACGGTTTGTCTGGAAGCAATGCTTGTTGGTATAGCAGGCAAAAACCTGTATTAAACTTCTGACACGCAGCTTTTTTGTTTTTTTACAAAAGACAAATGTTCAATTTATCTCACATATAACAAATTATGAAAAGAACCAAATCAGTAACCAAGGTCAAACTGAGGTGAACAAGTGTTGTAGGTGGGGGGGACAAATGGGGCAAGCAGAGGAACACCATTCATCTTTCTGCTTTCGATTCACGTCGCTGTATAGCTGCTTCAGCAAACAGATTGCATATTGTTTGCTTATCGTTACACACTGTGTATCCCGCCCTCTGTCTGGGGAATTTACAAACTCAGCACCCACTGTGAGCTTTTCTCCATTTCCCTCTTTTACCCTCAAGACACCCTCAGCCTCATCAAATGTACACACACACACACACACACACACACACACACACACACACACACACATGCCTAATCTCTTCTCACTAGTGTGTGGTCTGCATTAGCAGTGACACAACCTATGCTCCAAGGGTCAGCAGAATACTAATAACAAATTTGATTGATGGACATGTCAGACGAGAAGAAAGGATGACAAAATTAATGTCAGTTCTGTGAAATGTGAGATATTGACCACATTATTAGCTGCTTCACCTCCCATGTTTGTCTTTTTTCTGTCCATAAGGAAAAAGTGAAAGATCATGCTCCATTGTGTCCAGTAGAAAACCATTTTGTTTATTTCAACCAAGACATCGTTAGAAATCTCTAAGTGTTTAAGCAAAGTATGAAAGAACTCAAAGCAGGATGAAATAGCACAAGCCTTGCCAAGCCTACAATCCTGAAAATTAATATGATATATAATTATATGACATATTAACCCTTAGATATATAAGTGGGCCTAAAATGACCCAGTGAAGTCACTTTTTGGCAATATATTTGAAATGAAATATTATTATTTCATATTTTAGGTATTCCTGCAGAAAGTTTTGATGGTGGTTTATTATCATGTGTCGACAGATTACCCTAGCTGACAACGTAGTGTTAATTTGTCAGCTTGCACTAGCTTGCTAACGAACTGAGCTAACATTACTGTATGTTTTGCACTTGTATACACGTGTGTGTATATTGTTGTGTGAAAGAGTGTTATTTTCATGTACGCCTATTAAAAAAATAGTTTATTTTATAGTTAGATAAAACTAGCTAGCTAACATTCTGGTGTGTGCGTTGTTAATATTTTTGTATTGCTGATCTGTGCAATGCAATTCATCAGACCATTTAAAATGTTAAAAACCTTAATATTAAGATGTTAAAAAAATTACAAATGTAAATGTGTTAAAAAAAAGTTTTCACTTGTTTTCAAAAAGTTAAAAAATAAAATGAATTTCTAGCATGACAGAATTCCTGTGTTGACCAAAATATAACGGTTATATTATATTATATTATATTATATTATATTATATTATATTATATTATATTATATCATATCATATCATATCATATCATATTATATTATATTATATTGCTTTGTGTAAATGATGGTAGGGTCCAGTTACACATGCATCTAAAGGTTAGAAATAAACCACTTTGGCCATGTTTATGTATAGTTATTATCTCTATGAATAGTTAGTTAAACCATTATATAACTGAACTGGATCAAATCAAGTGTTACATCACATGCCACAGCCATAGTAGTGTTTTTATTAGATTAGTACTAGGAGCTGACATTACTAACATTTAAAGATAGGTGATTATCATTCATTATTTCATCCCATTCAAGTGTCACTTTTTCTCTGAAGCCTCACCCCTCAACCTTAGTGCACCATCAAGCCCAAACGCTCTTCTGCTCTCCGGCTGTAGTATTAATAATCCTACTAGCAGGGGGCAGATGAAGGGATGTCAAGGTACAGCAATTCAGAGGGGTTTGCACTGCCAGTGAATGAATGGGAGTCTGGGGGAGTCCTACGGCTCAGACTGCATGACGCACAGTCTCCTTGCTTTACACTACTAGCCTCCCACTAGCCACTTTATTGCTCAACGTCTGTTGTGGCATTTTCATTAAATCACACAAGAGCAGCTGAGGAAGAGTAGGAAATTAGACATTTTGTTTGGATTCTGTTTTGTTTTTTCAAGTAAACTTTTTCATTGTTCTGTCCACATAAGGATATTTTGGATTTTCTTTTACACTGGAAGTAAATGATGTGTTTAATATAATAGATATAATTAAACACATTGCTTAAACAAGAATTATGTTTGATCTGAAACTTGGGCTCATACACATCACAAAAACAGGTCATAAAATTATTTTAATGCTTGGACAAAAACATAATCAACCAATTTATTCTATAATATTGTAAGTCTTTTGTTGAGAAGCTGAGTAAAAAAAACCTTTGGTGGGCAGCACAACCTGTTGATATGCATGATTTAATCAGTCTCTATATCCTGTCTTGATTGGTTATTGTACATTTGTATTCTGTTTGATCCACTGCTTGAAATATTTCACTTCCAGTTCTCGGGCAAAGAGGACCGATCGTGGGTCATATTCATTGTTGAAGCGTAAATCAAGGTGATGAGCTCCATCAGGAATGACAATGGCAACCAGAGAGTCAGAGAGACTCTTAGTTACCCCACCACTCATCCATGGGTCAAGGCCTCCATTACTAGCATAAAGATGAAAAAATAAAACATATGAATGGATCATAACCATATTATTGGTCATTGATTTTTACATTATATCCAGTTACATTACATTTCAGACATTAGCTAAAAGCCTACAGAGATATGAATCAAGGTGATATTTGATGCTGATGGTAGTTGAACAAATTAGGGGTTTTCAGTGGTTAAAATCCTAAGAACCTAAATACGCCATTAAAACCAATGACAAAAGCAGCGGCCTATAGACAGCATAGTAATTACCTGAAAATAATGTTACTGTGGGTGCTAATGTTCTTCCCACCAAATACAGTATCAGCCCAGTCCTCCCGTGGCCGTACCCCAAATAACGCATAGCACTCATCAGAGAAAGCTTGGAAGTTCCATGCTACAGGCTCAAACATGTCTTGAATGCCATCTGTACACATGGGCATCACCATCTCTGTGCAAGACTGACAGTCAAACAAAAAAGAACAAGTCAGCCTAATGTATTCACATCAATAAATCAAGTATTAATATATAGTATAAGTTTTATATTAAGCAAGTATATCATATGTAGTATAAAGATGTATTACTATACCTGGTAAAACCAACCCCTAATTCCTAGACTTCCTGTAGCAGTCTCAGACACATTAAGACAAACAGCACTGCCTGTGTAGTTGTAGTATACTCTTACTGCCTGCGAGATGCCATGTAACAGCTGCTTGTCTGACACATCTGTATCAAACCGAAGGTGCGTGCAGACAACCTGAAAAATCCAACTAACTACATTAGAGGTGCACATATGACCAGTGTAACAACTACATGAGCTATATTATATGGCATGTTATATTAAACCACAAAGAAGGCTTATGTTAGCTTTTCTAAATTGCAGTACAGGTTCATTGAACCTTATGTCATCAGACATGTACAAAAGTTATTGTGCAAAGTCAGTGTGGTTAACTCTGTCCCAAACATTAGCCTTCATAATGTTTCATACAACGTAAGTCATGTAACAGTTGTGGGAACTGAAAATTTGTAGGGAAACATGTTGCCCTAACCACAGTCAGAATGGCAGTACACTATATGACCAAGGGTATGTGGACATCTGACCATCATATCCAAATGTGCTTGCTGAACATCCTATTCCAAAGTTGGTCTGTAACTTGTTAATCTGTAATTTGGTAATTCACTTGAACCTTTATTTAACAGACAAAAGGACAAAGAAAAGATTTTCGATGTTCAATGACAAACTTAATTCTATTTGTTAAAAATAAATAAATTTAGAAATTGATGGCTGCAACACACTCAAAAAAAAGTTGAGACAGAGGCAAAATAAGACTTTTCAATAAGGCTTAGTCTTTGCAAGCAAGGATGGGTCATGGTTCACCACTTTGTGCCAAACTTAGTGAGAGAATTGTCAGCCAGTTCTGTTGCAGTTTCTCAGAGCAAGACTGCAAAGAATTTAGGTCTTTCACCATTTACAATTCACAGTATCGTGATGGACACAGCCACATGGGCTCAGGAGTACTTTGGAAAATCATTGTCACTTAACACAATCCACTGCTGCAACAATAAATGTATCTTGAAAATGTATTATGCAAAGTGAAAGCCACATATTAATTTTGTGCAGAAACATTGGAGAGTTCTGTGGGCCTGAAGTCATATGAGATGAACCGAAAGACAGTGGAAACGTGTTCTGTGGGCAGATGAGTCCATGTTTCAGCTTGTTTCTGGAAAAAATGAACATTGGATTTTATGTGCCAAGATGAAAAAGACCATCCAGACAGTTACCAAAGAAAACTGCAAAAACCTGCAATCTGTGATGACATGGGGGTGCATCAGTGCACACGGCATGGGTGATCTATATGTGAAGGTACCACTGATGCAGAGGCTTATATTGGTATTTTGGAGAAACATATGCTGCCATGAAGACAACATCTTTTCCCAGGAACTCCATGTCTGTTTCAGCCAGGCCTCATTTGGCATGAGTTACAACAGTATGGCTTAACTGGCCTACCTGCAGTCCAGACCTGTCTCCTATTGAAAATGTATGGAGCATCATGTAGAGGAGAGTCAGAGAATAGTGACCACGGCCTGTTCAGCAGCTCAAGTCTTGTATACAGCAAGAATGGGCAAATAATCCACTTGTAATACTACAACGATTAGTAACTCCAATTCCCAAATGATTAAAAAGTATAATTAAAAGAAAAGATGAAAAGTGGTAAACATGCCTCTGTGTGTTGCAGGCATCAATTTCTAAATTTGTTTATATATAACAAATAGAATTAAGTTCATCATTGAAAACATTGAAAATATTTTCTTTGTCCTTTTGTCTGTTAAATAAAGCTTCAATCGAATTAAGAAATTACAGATTTCAGGTTTTATTGCATTTTAAGAATGTGTCCCCAACCTTTCTGGAAATGGGGTTTGTATGAGTTAATTCAATAGCTGACAACAAAACATTAGCTGCCCTACGATGGATTGGCGCCCTGTCTAGGGCTGTTCCTGCCTTGTGCCCTAAGCTGCCGGCTAGGCACCGGCTCTTCCGTGACCCTGAACAGGAATAAGCAGTTAAGAGAATGGATGGATGAATAGATGGATGGAAAGCATTAGCTGCGCATTCCTTGGTTAGTAGCACATTCCTTGGAAGTAATAAATTGTATTTTTTTACACTAAATATATTTATCACAACTAGAAATAAAAGTTTGATGACAAGCTTTCAACAAGCAATAAACTTCCTCCTGTTCTTCAAACACAAAATAACCCATATGCATTCTTTTGCTTTAAAGTATCTAAAGCCTTTTAGTGTTGAAACATGGTGTTATTTGCATCTGAATTTGTGTGGAACAGAATTTAGCTTCAGTCAATTTTATTGTTTTTTTTAGCACAAAGAATCCCAACTGTTTCAGACAGACAAGGACCCTGAAAGAGAATAGTTCTGAAGAAGCTAATTATTTCCCTTCATCAGGGAACAAGCATGCTGCAGTCTAATAAGGGGTTTGTTTGATAGTTATTTGATGGCTCCAGGATTCTGCTGCCATCCCAATGTGCCAGTGCCTGGGTGTTCACTGACTAAACAGTTCAAATAGATTGGACTTAGCATGGAGTTTGTTGCTAAGGCTTTTGTTAGACACCTAAAAGAGGAGGTGGTCTGTGCACAAGGTAGGCTACAGACATGTCTAAGCTAAGGCTTATACCATGACAAAAAAATGCAGTAGTTCTCTAAAGCATCCTCTCTCTACTTTTCAGATGGGATTAGGCTTATACATTCATCTCCACTAACAGATTTCCCTCCTCTAAGCCCTCAATGGGCCTTTCTCACAGTTGCTCCCATAATCACATTAGCTTTGTCATTAAAAAGGCCCATCTCAGCTCCCACTGTCTAAATCACTTTAAACACCCATAGGGGTTGCATACATTATCAGATCTGGGTAGAATGTTCAACAATTACCCCTTTCTCTTTGGCAGAACTACAAGTGCTTCAATTTTCCATTTCTTATTGGAAATAGTCCAAGTTATTGGAACACAACATAATAATAAGAAATATTCAATACAATGAAATAATGAAATCATAATAAGAAATATTCCATTATTTGAATAATAGATTTGTGTAATGGAGCTTTATTTACCTAGAGAGCAACAACATTCTACTATTCTGTTCCAAATATACAAAATAGTCTTCACTGCAAAATATTTTCCCGGTTTAATATTTCACATGTTCAGCATGATGCAATTCAGTGAGCTAATACATTCACATGTCTATAACAACCACATAATAGGAAGCTATTGGTGAGTGGACAAGGATGGCTGATTTTAAAATATGACATGGATAAACTGGAGAAGTGTGCAAGGGAAATGCATTAGAGTTTGGAATGGGAATCTTGCAAACAAATGCAAACAAATGGGGAACATCTAAGAGCATCAAAGAAATCCTGCAATTCATCCCCAGCATCTTGTGAATATTCATGTTGCTTCTGAGATAAACTAGCAATCACCAACGTCTTGTGCTTTATCAGAAGAAATCAGTTATTTGGGACAGCATTAATGAGGGTCTCACTTGAGGTGCTTTATATTTTTTTTAATGGCAGACGTTGGATTGATTTCTTGTGTTTTCTACAGCATCAGAGTGATATCTGTGATATATCCTTTTCAAATATAGCTACATGGAATACTGCTATCTTTTAAATTATACTTCATTGTTTTAATTTCTTCTATGGGGCTGGTTCTGCTACATAAAGACACAATATTCAAAACATACAATGTATAAGTTACAACTATGTGTGTAATTTACTGTTAATTCAAGAGCATCATTTATGTGATAAGAGCACCATCACTTTTTTTCCTTTTAGAAAGTCAGACACTTGAAAAATGGAAAAGCGATTTGTCTGCATTGACCTCTGTCCACCTCTGTGAATTTAATTTAATTGTGTTGCAAACAGCACCACATGCTCCTATTAAAAAGTAAAGGTCTTGTTTTTATAAAGGGCAACTTGTAAGAATAAGTTCAATGTACAGTACCTTAACAGGCCAGCGTGGGAGGAACTGGAGGAAGTTGGCCTCGTAAGGGTAATCAACCATGGCCAAGTTCACCCATGTCTCCTGGAGCCAGGCCTTGAAGTCATTTATATCCTCTTCCTTCAGCGGAGAACACAGGCCAAACTCCTTAGCCAGCCACTGCAGACCTTCAGCTGTGATTGAGCATTGAGGGCAATACACAGTTTCAGCACAGACCGATCACTAACAGAACATTACACATACAGTGCCGTGGTAAAGTATTTGCCCCCTTCCCCATTTCTTCTGTTTTTGCTAATTTGTCACATTTACAGATTAAGATAAAGACAACATGAGAAAACAGCTTTTAAATGATCAGTCCATTTATTGAAGATAAATATCACCAATGTCACATTTTGCAATAAAAAAATAAAAAAAGTGATAACTTGCGATGAGTCTTTTACATTTTACACTGTGGAGGAATTCTGAATCACTCTTCTTTGTAGGATTGTTTTAATTTTGCTACATCTGAGGGTTTTTGAGCATGAACTGCCTGTTTAAGTCAGGACTTTGTCTCGGTTATTTCAAAAGACTTTGCAACCCGTTCCAGACTGGCAGATTTCAGTGACTTTTTTTCACATCTGCTTCACATTGCCAGACAGGTTCTATTTAAGTGATGTTTAAATACAACAGGTCTGGCAGTAATCATGCCTGAGTGTGGCTAGTGAAATTAAACCCAATAGGCAATTGAATTTATTTAACTGGTTGATTGGGTTGCTAAGGGGCAAGTACTTTTTCACGGTTTTGAATAAATCTTGAACTTCAATAAATGGACTGATCATTTAAAAGCTGCATTTTCTGTTTACTCACATTGCCATTATCTTATATTAAAATGAGTTTGATGATCTAAAACATCTAAATGTGACAAATTAGCAAAAGTAGAAGAAATTGGGAAGGGGTAAAATACTTTGGCACTGTACGCATAGACTAAACAGTTTAATACTAAGGCATACTTTAATCTGAAGTACTTAATGCTGATGCTGAGAAGTATGCAACTTCAAGGCCTAATAGACTAGAAAGTGACTAAGTAGTCAACTTCCTCAATCCTTTTTAGAAAACATTACAAGCAGTACCTTATGAGCATTGCAAAAAAAAGGATGAAGTTGTTTAATCCTCAGTACAAACCTGTTGAGGACACATTGTTGATTGCGGTCCATGACCTCCTGATGTTTTTGCTGCAGTTGATTCCGCTATTGGCAAAGTCTCGGGTGACTATCTTGTAGAAATCACCACAAGGCACCAGGTCAGTGAACTGCCAGATTGGAGCAGATGCAGCTAAAGCACTGAAGGAGAACAATAACAAGATCTAAGGATTTCTTGTTCCAGGTTTTAGTATTTCTCTTACCCTTTCCCATTTGTACTGTGCTCACACACTACTGCGGGCAAAGACACATCTACAAACACAATGAATTTAGAAGAACTTTTAGCCTGAGAACATGACAAATTCTCTTTTGAACAATACAACACCATTTAAAACAGCATTCATTTATTTCTCACCCTATAACTGCATTGGGGTATTTCATCCTCAGCCAAGCAGCCAGCATTCCACCGTAGGAGCCTCCAATGGCAATGACTGGGCTGTTCTGGGCTCCTGGCAGCGTCTTTTTCAGTGACTTAATCAGCACTGCGAAGTCAGCTAGTGTCTGCTCTGATGTCAGGTAGTTCAAGTACTTGGCATTCTGAAACAGACATGTCAAGGTCCTCAAGAAACCAATGCAGCAGAGACAAGAGTAACCCAAACTGTTAGACAAATGAGAACAAATGAGAACAAATATGCTTACGCTGTAAGACTCATTGCCAAATGGCATGGATTCTCCATAGTAGCGATGTTCTGCAAAAACAAGCATGGCTCCCAGTTCCTCTGCTATGTCCCACATGAAGCCCTGTGTCAAATCAAATATCTTTGATGTGCATTCAATATTAGTGATGATAACCCTATATCTGGGTTACCAGATTAGACATGATACATGAAGCAGAACAAAGCAGATAAATGTTATTATTACAGTGTTGTTACAGAACCATGTGATGTCTCCTTCATTGCCGGTGTAAAACAGAATTGGGCCGTTGCTCTTGTGCCAGTGCTGGTCGTTGACGAGGTACCGCTGCTTGAACAGGCCATTCTCCAAAAACCCAAAGTGATCGATCTGTGAAAGAAAAGACACCAGAATGGGATACAAGACCAATGATAGTGTACGCATAATGTGTTTATGGATCTTCACATGAATGCACACATTGCCATTGCCTTTATATAATATCGATCACAAAATAAGAAGTGCAACCTGTACAATATGTACAATACAATAGATGCAACCTATAATATCTGTGCTCTTTAAACATACACTGAAGTACTGAGGATTGTGCAACGTTCCCTCCAAGATCCCTTGAGAGACCTACCAAGTACTAACTGGTATACCAGTTTTACTGGTACTTCAGTGTATACATTGTAGAGACACATTCCTGGGTGTTCACAGATGATGCAGTCCTGAGCAACCTGTGCACTGTAAAGAAGAAATTCTCAGGAGGAGGACAGAGAGATAATTAGCTTCAATTTGTATTAAAATCCAGTGCCAGGCTTCAAGGATGCCACATTAGTTCCGGGTTCACCAACCCTGTGACATCCTTTCTTTCAATGCCACAACTTGTCCTCTGTCATCCCTTTTTTATTCCTTCTCTTTGCATTGAGGGAAAATAAGACAGGGGGGACTGAAGTACATTCCAAGTGCTGCAAAGCTGTGCCACTGTGTTTCTCAACTGTTGTCCCCTCCTTCTTGAATCCCACCCAATAAACAAAGAATGTTCTCTTTTGTGTTGTTTTCCCCTTAACACTTTCTGTCCCTCACTTGAATAAAAAAGAGGCAGAGATTTTATGAGGCACAGAGAAAAAGGATTCCCAGAACTGACATTTTTATTCACCTGAAACTCAGTTCTTGGCTTTCGGTATAATGTTAGTCATTAGATTCACATGGATTAAAGAAAATGGGTTTATATATATATATCTTGAATATCTTCAACATGTAAGAAATCTCATCATGCACAATTCATAGTAGAGTTTCTTTGTAGTACGAAATGATCTGCATGAGAATCTTATATTTTATTGTTGAAATCTTATGTGTCGTACTGAAAGCAAATTATTCAGGATATCTCCTCTCACTGGGTAACACAGTTTAAAAAAAGACACCGGCGCTACCTTGTGGTCATCGGTGGAAGCTTACAATGTCAACACTTTTCACTAACATGATTTATTTAGAGCTTCAATCTATACCTTTTTTTTATAACCTAAGAAAATCAGTACTTTGGCCATTGTGGCTGAAAATAAAACTGAATATAAAAATTAGCATTTTCAGTTCACAATATAGTATCAGACACAGCATTTTAATCGCTGCTTCTGCTTTCCAGTTTATAGCAAAAAAAAAGGAAGAAGTTCAACAAGAAACTAAAGCTTGATCTTAACTAAGCCTCTTGGAAATCCCCTCCATTAAAAATGAGAACAACCTGCTAGGACGAACAGAGAACATTCTGGACGACTATCTGTTTACGAAAGGTTTTAATCACAACCATGTGTTTATGCTGTTGTCTTTGCAGGGAGGTTGTGATGTAACGATGTCATGGGTTTGTTTGTCCTACACATTATGTAATAAGTTAATAAACATTGTCACCAGTTCACTTTATTAACAATATGTAACCATACTGCTAAGGAGTAAACTGCTAAAATGTTTAAACAGTTACAGAGAAAACCTATTATCTATGTTCAAATTTTATGTCTTTGTAAATTGCTTTGAGACAATGGCCATTGTTAAAAGTGCTTTAGTAACAAAATTGAATTGAACTGAAAAAGTTCCACAAGTCTTTACGGGTTCAAATACATGTAGTGTGTTTTTCTTATGATTGCACTGTGCAACAGCAAAATGGAAATATGTCAAATATATTGAGTTAGTCCAGATGCTCTGTGACATGATCATCAAAACAGAGAAGAATACTAATACTAATACAGAATACTGGCACCAAGGTGGTGGAATGAACTCGCCCTGAGTGTCCGAACAGCGGAGTCACTTGCTGTCTCAAAGTGCCTTGAATTCAGGTCTACCAGAACTACAGGGGTTAGACAATGAAACTGAAACACCTGTCATTTTAGTGTGGGAGGTTTCATGGCTAAATTGGACCAGC
>JAOUQY010000051.1:18160050-18174111 GCA_028566355.1 Doras micropoeus
TAGGCATAAGGTCTCCTAAACAAATACATGAGCTGAAGAACATGAACTGAGATTATTTAACCACTTGGGGGAGTAGAGAGCATAAAATTCACCATTATTCAGCTGTTTTTAAATGAATGAATCATTTCCTTGAGTCAACAGAAACTGGTGGAAAACAGCCAGAACTCAACAGTGACTTTAGTCTGAGTCAGATCAAAATGATCCTAATACAGTATAAAAAACCCAGAATTTATTTTCAGAGTCAGTTTATTTTTATTACGCTTAATGTCGCCTAGGCCTAAATAGCATTTGCAATAGTGTAATGTTCAAACCCAGCATGCTCTGTACATTTCAATGTTGTTTGAATGAACTCAGGAAGAGTTTGGTAACTAGCTGACAAACAGAACTGGATGGATTAAAACAGGAAAACATAATCACAGCCAGAGGACTACAGCTGGGAAGCATGCAGTTGGAAAGAACTGCAACAGATGACTGTGTTCTTTACATGCGACACTAAACTCCACCTTACAGCTCAACTGCATCATTAGTACCTGACCTAGTAAAGCAGCACGAGGACGTTTTGTTAAAGACTACAAAGTCACTCTGCATATGGGTGTCTGCTAAATATCTAAATGTACATACAGTTTTTTTGGTCACCTCTGCCAGTAAAAATCTAATCTTTGTACTTACATTTATCACATGTACCACAGTACTGCACATTATATATATAATATAACATACTATACCATACATAGTTAAAAAGGCTTAGGCACCCTACATTTTTTAAACACAAACATTGCCTTAAATGTTTATTTTATGAACTTCTGCATTATTGAGCCAATAAAAAAACGAAATGTTACTGGAAAATCTAAGTCAGCAACTAATCAAGCAACATCTTATAATACACCACTTTTCAGATAAAAATCATCAAATAGAGAAACAGGTATGACTGTCAGAGTTTCAAGAAGTTCTGTGGTAGATTCTCAGAAAAACATTTCAGCTAATTTCCTTATAAAACCTGGTAAAAACTTTACATATGACAATCATTTTTAAACAGTAAAGGGTTGTTACACTTAATATTTATTTTGTTGAATTTAGACTTTTTGTGGGGGTTTTTTATGTACAAATGTTAAGTTGATTATTTTTGAAGCCATCTTTACTTTATAGCTTTTCTTTGCATAAGTCTTTTGTACAGTATTGTATATAAACTGATTTATGTATTAAATCTGTTTTTATCTTAGTTGCTATCTTTACTTGCAAAAAAGTCATTGTAGACTATATCATTACTACAGCAAATATGTCCAAGCTACCATAAAAAACTTTTACTGCACTACCCTCAATTCTCGGTAAATGATAGCACTTTGGAATGCCACCTTTGTCTTCTGAATCGGTGGACATTTTCCTGTCATATTTTAAGCATATCCTAAAACCCAAGGTGAGGAATCGTGTGCATTTGGTACACAGTTGCAAAGGTTAAATTATTGCTTTCTGCTACCAGAATTGATCAGTATAATCACACCTTAATAGTCACACCTTTAATTACTAACACTCACCAGCACTCTACAGAAATAGTTGGTGGCAGGCAGCAGGCCTTTCATCTCATAGCTTGTTGCAGCTCCGCTGTAGATAACCTGCATGCTCCCCTCGGCTGCACCCCACTCCAGCCGAAACTCAGTCACTGCTGCGCCGTTACAGGATGGAGCCTGGAAGACATGAGACGTTTTAAAATCCTAGCACTTATCTGCATGGTATGCTGGCTGAAGAAATCTTGCTGTGAATGAAAGTCTGAGGTGCTTTATTGCTTATACAAAGTAAAGATTATGGCTTATTTTAATAATGGGTAACATGAGTTTCATAATGTGAACTCTTTACCAGTGCAATAATAGTAATAAAGTAGGGGATCCTTACTTCCCAGCTGACCACAGCACAAGAAGGAGATTTGCAGATGGTGTGAGGAGGACGACAAGGCTCAGGTGCTCCTGGTCCTGTAGTCACCTCAGTAAGCTCAGAGAAAGGCCCATACTAACAACCAAGACAATAAACACATGGCAAGTACATAAGAATAACAGGATGAAATTAGGATCATCAGTTAATCTGTAAATCTCTCAATTTGTGTGTTTTTGTTGTAATTCATCTTCATGCCAACACCACTGATCCATACGACAGAATCCATCGATAACACATTCCATTAAAGCCATATGTATAATGAACAGTGAATACACTGATAATGTTATAATGCATTCATGAGGCATCATACATACTGCTGTAACCATTTATAAATATGTTACAGTTGTATTATAATTTATAGCCACATTAATAATGCATTTATACATTTTACTATAACATAACGCAATGCAAGTGTGTACAATACATAATAAAACTTACAACTGCCACTAAGAAAGTAACTGTATAACTTTAGATCTTGTATATATCTGTGAAATTACAAATGCCATGCTGAATTAACAAAAAAAGAAGAAAAAAAAAACAACTGCCACTTATAACTTCTTATTTTTACTTCTTTTATATCAATCCAGTCAGTGAGAGAGGTTTGTTTCTATGGTAACAGTCAATGACTACAGCTGGTACATAATTTTGTGAGATCTGACACCACAGGGTTAATTTTCAAGCCATAATAAAATTTACGACTTCATAAAACATAGTGTTTTGTGATAAAAAAAAATATTTTACATGATGGGGGGGTACAAAGAAGAAAATACTTAAGAGTGAAATTGTTAACCTTAAATCTTTTCGATGACTACTGTTTTTTTAAAGTGTGATAAGCAGTGGAGTCAAATACAACTTTATGGTTTGGTCTGGTTTCTTCTTTTCGGTTTAGCTATTTTCTTTTAGTCTTCTGTTACTGAGTGATGTCTAAATGATGTGTAGTTCTAACCCCAGCTTTGTTGGCCGCTCTCAGACGGAAGCTGTATGTTCTTCCGGGTAGTAGGCTGTACACGGTGCATTCGAGCTCATGGCCCTGATGCACCTCTCTGGCCTCTTCAGTCTGGGGGGTGAACATCTCCACACTGTAAGAACACACCGCACTCCCACCATCCACCTGAGGAGGAGCTGATGCACAAAAAAAGTGTAAATATATTTAACACACATATACACACACACACAATTACATAAAATTTAAAAATAAAAAAGCTGTATGCTTACCCCAGCGAAGCTGCACCTCTCTGGCTTTTGGCTTACCCATTACTCTGGGAGGCAGACAGGGGCCAGGAGGAACAGCTGGAGTCTGGACCTGCAGGATCTCCGAAAGCTGACAAACACATAAATAAAAAAAAAGTATTTAAAAAACAGCAGTGATAAAAACCCTTCTGGGAGAATTTGTATATAAAAAATAAAAAACAAATGAGAAAATTATGGTACTAGCTCACAAAATTGTTTAAGTGCAGATGACCAGCAATCAGGTTTATACAATAAAGGCATGCACCTTCCAATCAGACTGAATGCACTTCTACCTAATGAGGTCCAGGTGGAAGAACGCATCTTTATAAAGCCCTTAATTTTAAAGGTCAGGTCGCTGCTAAAAACACTATAATTAGTCTGTTTGTTGTGGAAAAATCAGAAAAACCTTGATTATCATTAGATTATCACTAGATAAATGCACTAGTTGTGCCAGACAGCAACATTAGGAGATGCTGGAACATTTTTTTTTTTGTTTTAGACAAAACACAGCAGCAACTGCATATTTTCAGGCTGCAGCCCACTCACAACTACGCCTGAATCCCTGTGAAGCCTACGCATTCCACAGTGAGAACTCTTTAGGGTCTTTCTCTGTAGAAAATCAGAACAGGGTTTTTTTTTTAGGAGTGCTCTTTAATGTAACGTTCTGATTCCAAGGCCAAGGCTCTTATTGTGTTCTTATTTTGTAAAGCTTATTTAAAAAAATAATAAAATAAATACTACCACTATTACTACTACTACTAATAATAATAAACTGCACATGTATGATTAATGGATGTTCATGTTGGGCTACTAGATTGTTTTTTTAGACTTTTAGATTTCCCTAGTTCTTCTGCTACAGACAATTTCATAGCATCTTGTTACGATTTGTAGACCTGCCTGAACATACATTTATAGACTGTATAGATTGCTTACATTTATAGATGAACTCAAACAATCTACCATTAATCCATTTCCTGTCATACAAGCCCAAAGGATTTCATGAAAACAGTGTCTACCAATGACAATCATTTAAAAGGTGTAATTCACTTTCCCAAACCTTCAGTTTGACCTTAAAATGGCGTCCGTGAGTGTTTTAACTCGGCCTGTATAAGGTTTGTGACTTTGGCATGAACTGATAAACCAGTGATTATGTGGCTCAGATGATTCAGAGGTGAGGTGAATGAGCACTGAATTCTGCTTTCCACAGTCATTTAAGTAAGCACTGCTCCAGATGACACTACTTCTTGCTCACTCACGACACTATCTCTAACGGCTCTAGTCATGCAGATTTTCAAATAAACCAGACACTCTCCTTTTTGCTCTATTTGTTCATTCGTGTACGTTCAGAAAAAAGGATATCTAGCATGCAGCGTTGAAAGCCATTTTCAACGTATGCAGTTAAAAGTAGATAAACATGCAGAACTTCCTGGTTCAGTGCATCATTTCCCAGAAGTGTTGCTCATAGTAGAAACATTAGGCATGGCCTGATTAGTAAATACCAGTCAATACTGACATACTAATTATTAGGTAAACGTGTAGATCCGGTCATATAAACGGCAATGACTGAAATTCCAGCTGTCATTACATAAAAACAGAAATAAACAATAACAGGAAAACAAAAGAAAAATGTTGAAACAGTTCTTGAGCACCTTTTCTGAGCTTCTATAACAGTCCCCTCTGTCTGACTCATCTGACAGACAAAATCACTAGTGGTGTGTTTCATGCCAAAGCTACAAAGCCTATCCAAAAAAAAAATGTCTGTTTGTATTTTACTGGGCTTTGTCCTCCTTTGCTGTAACAGCAGACTCTAGCTTGGTATGTCCCGCCTGGCTTCAGCCCATCACACACGCATTCCATAGCTGAACCCCTGTACACTTCCTCCCAAGAGGAGCCTGAAAACATGAACACAAACACAGTTGTATCACATGCTTAAATAATTACACCAAACTCTTTACGAATCCCAATGGAACCTACCACTCAGTCCTTCAGACAGCTCCACCACATACTCAGTCACATCTGAGCCACCAGTCTCTTTGGGGGGATCTGTGGGAAGAAAGAGTGTAAAGCAGCCAGTATAAATACATGCTATCTAATGCAAGTTCAAAGCCCTGCGCCTCAAAGCTGAACTCACCCCAGGTCACGCGGAAGCTGGTGGGACGCTGTTTGCCCTTAACTGAGGGTTTGCAGGGGCAGCCGGGTCTATCCGGGGCCGTGGTGAACTCAGACACAGGACTCGGATTACTCTTACCTTCTGTATTATATGCAGCAACCTGAATAATACCAAAGCAGTGAGTCACAGGAGCATTTGAACCAGGATCACAACACAGCAGTGTGTGAAATGTACTTAACTGCAAACTTATATCATTGCTAACAACAGAGGAACAACAACAACAATACCGGAAACAGCATTAAACCTTTGCCTTTGACCACAGTGACAAAAAAGGCTAATGTATACTCTTAAACAAAACAAAACTGGCTGCTCTGAATGATGGCGTCTCTTTAACGGCACATGTACAATGGGACCCAAAAAAGTCCAAACAAACTCTGACAAAATTATGCTGCTTAGTTATTATAATTAATATTTAGTCCCTGATAACTCATGGTGATGGGTGTAACTGGACCTTGTCTTTAGGAATGTGACTGCAGTCAGACATTATTCTGATCACACCATAATGGTAACTTTAATAACACTGACCAACTCAATTAACAAGTAGCTAAAGGGATGTTAATTGAAGGTTAGAATCTCATTTTGGTTCATATCTTCTAATCCTCTTTGTTAATACAGTTATTCAAGAGGACACATTTTTGATAAAGGCTTTTCTCACAGTAACACGACTTGTGGTTTCAATGCATCACTTTGACCAGACACTCACCACCATCATCATGTCTGTTGTGCTTGTCACATGCTGGGCTAACTGCCTCTTATTTATAATCACATTATTCATTTATAATGGACTGGACAGTCAGTCCGACCGGGCCCCCCACTGTGAAATTGTGTTCCGGGAAGGGTATCAAATTACTTCAGATAACAGCTTCAACCAAAATGATGACTGATTATAATCATCAGAAACTATAAATATCTTACAATATGAAGCGTGCTGGGAAAAATGTGAACATATTTAGAAGATGCAGGTTAGATATGCATCTCTATTTAAAATCCTGTTACTAATAAATAATATAAAGTTTGTTATTAGGCATTTCAATCTAATATAATTTGCTCACTGAAAACTGAAAAAGACACAAACATGCATATGTGTGCACCTTAAATGCACCCAAGTCTCACCCTGAATTTGTACTTGGTGCTCCGGTGCAGATTCCTCACTGTGCATGACAGCTCATCACCATCGTAGCTGGGCTGGAACCCATAACCCTGCACATCCAGACCAAACAGACAAACAGTCTTTAAAACTACATAATCCTTTATCTGCATGCGTATTGTCTTGTGAGACAAGTGAGACTCCCGTCACATGAATGTAAATGCCAAGTGAATTCAGGAATCGCTGCATATCTCTGTGTGGGAACCATAGATAAACATAACAGAGAGCCAGACAGTGCCATGAACAGAATACTCCCTTTCCACACCGTAAAATTGATGTTTGGCTATGTGAAAATCCAAAATGCATGTTTGCCTGCAACAACTACAAATGCATATGCTGTGGAAGATTTTTCCCTGCTTTGTTAATTACGAGTATAAGCTTAACATTAGCTTATGCATGCATCAGACAATAGTCTAGTGTAATTTAGCAAATTAAAGTGGAACTAACTTTTTATGGCAGAAAAAATACTCACTAACCTGTCTCATAAGGAGTTCAATCACTCTAGCCAAGTTTTTTTTTTCACCAAAAATTGTTTGGTGAATTAAGAATATTTGGGGAAAATCTTTGCATAAAGAAAGCTCAAACGGTTATCTGGACATGTGGATAAATCTGGACCAATAGGGTACTGTTTCTCCTGAAGAGCTATGCATGGTTGGAGTGGTGACTCTCTGTTCGTACACTGTGAACATGCAGGACGTTATGTGTGCTGGGTTCTCACCGAGCCCTCTTCTTCCATTTCCAGTACGTAACCGATATCGTCTTCTTTTGGTGAGCCGTCTGGCCTGTTCCACTGCAGGCTGAGCCAAGTGACCCCGGCCTGGAGCAGCTCAGGGCTTTTTGGAGGTACAGGGACACTGCATGAGGTCAGCATGTCTACAGGTTCACTGAACTCACTACAACAGAAAGTGAACACATACAAATTCATGAACAACTCAAGAAAATGTCCTAGAATGTTGGCTGAATAAGTACTCCCACACTTCCCCACCCACATTCATCATGTAGCAATTGGCTCAGTACACACAGACACTCAGCACACACCTGACACCCATGTCGTTTTTGGCTGCTAGGCGGAATGAGTATTTGGATGCTGGCGAGAGCTTGGTCACCCTGTACTGCTTCTGAGGGCCATAGTAGCACTGCTCAAACACTCCTGTACCTTTACCCTGTTCAAATATGACAAGTCAAATACACCAAAGGACACAAAGTTACAGTTAGCACACAACATGAGGAATGGTGTATACTGCAGATCAAGAGCCAAAGAATAAAATAACTACATACTGCCAACATTAAACAGTCTTGATGCCAAGCATCACACACAGTCTGTAACTGTTAACTATTTTATCTAATTATTCATGTTCTGCTCCTAAACACAAAACATTATGCTTTGTTTATGTGTGCAAAAACAGCAAAAAAGGAGAAAGACACTCTGATATCAAGTCAGCAAAATCAAAGAGCAAAGCTAAACCAGCATATCCTACTGGTTTGAAGGTTCTAGAGGTTCAACACATATAAAGATCCCAAATGTGATCCAACATGTACCTAAACTAACTTAGTGTCAAACAGTGATTGATGGTGCATAAAGCATTACCTCATCCCACTGCAGAACGTAGTTCTGAATTTTGGAACCGTTGTCACATGGAGCCTGGAAGAAGACACTTGTTTTAAAATATACAGGTCATGGTGTAGGTAGGTGGCTGATTTTTTTTTAATAAATTGTCAAAATAACATTTTAAAAACAAGCTAAAATTAGTTACAAAAGATGACTGATCATAGACAGACTGCTTGCTAATGACTAAGGCTTGCATAACAAATATAACAAAGTCAAGAAAACTGACAAAAAAAAAGTGTGGCCTTGTGTGCACCACGTTTTGTGTGTATACACCACCTTCCATTGCAGGACGAGACTGTTTTTGGTGCCGCTGGCTTTGCGAGGTGGGACGGGTATGTCAGGTTCACAGCTCAGAGTTGTAAAACTTGCAGGCTCAGAGGGGTTTCCTTGTAAACAGTTATACACAGCCTGAACCCTACAAGTGCAAACGTACACAATATTTCCTCTTAAGTTTAGAAATCTTGAAGGTCCTAATTGAATACCACAGTACATCTAAAGCAGAGTACAGACCTGACATGGTAGTCTGTTGCTGGTCTTAGGTTCTCTATGGTTGCACTAAGCTCCTTACCACTGGCAATATAAGACAAACAGGAGCTTAAAAGCATGAACATTAACAACGATCTTTATTAAAATGGTTAAAAAAAAAAGAAGCCCAAATGCAGCCAAAACACACAAACACAAAAGTGAAGAGAAACAGGGACTTCACATTTTGTCAGAGAAATACAAGAAACCAGACACAACACAACATAAGCAATGACAAAAGGTGTTTCTTTTTCTCTTTAATTTAATTTGAAAAGAACTAATTAACATTTCACAGACAACGCATTGCTGTGGATACTGTTCATTATAGTACTTTTAAGATCAAACATATATGGCAACAATATGAGCGTTCACGAGTTTCAAAATTCAGTGAACTGCACATTTTGTTCTTTGGATCTTGGGCCCAAAACTGTTAGGCTCGGGCTGAAGTCACCTGGTCCTGGTAATTTATTGCATCTGGGTCTGTCTAGGTCCAAATAAACTTTGCATATATGTCACTATTGTCTACTGTGCAGTATTACCTGTAGGCAGTGTTATATTTGCCGTCCTTGCCACTGTACGAGACGGACACCTCATAGCTGACAGTGGGCTCCTCTGGTTTCTCCTCTGGCTCCTTCTGCTCCTCGTCTGCAGTTTTCTTTACTGGAGCTGTCCAGCAGAGAGATGCTCCTCTGGCCTGGATATCTGCAACCTAAACAAATCACAGATTAGAGAACTCCGCGGTCTATAATTCAGTGCCCTCTCTGATAAACTGGCTTCGGTTATACAATATTATACAGCTAATACAAGAGCTCCCTGTCTAATAGCATCCCTCAATGTTTCTGAAATGAGTTACGCAAGATGAATGTAGGCACAGGAGAACTCCAGAAATAAAACATATACCAAAGGAAGCTGTATGGGAGATTATGGTTAGTGGAATATGTATTTTTAGCATCCTTGAGATACAGCTTTGTGGCTGTGGATATTTCTGATTCTTTGATGATAAAAGAACAGAACTCTTCTGTGAGCACAGAACAGACGCACAAATCCCATGAAAAAACGGCATACTGAAAGCTTAACTCAGCTCTTTTTTTCCCCCTGTTTTGTGGTATTTTATTTTTCTCTACTTCTGTAACCTCTGCTCACATCTCTGTAGTCATTTCTGTGGAAATAATCTATCCATCCGGACCACAAAGGCCTTCAACCGGAGCCCTCACTCCACTCCCCGCTTCATTTCCTTCTGTCACTTTATTTAGTCTCTCAGGGCTCTTGGAAGGATTGTAATGACAAAACCGATGTAACTAGCTGCTATACAAGGATATCTAAACTATAATTAACTACAACTTTTATGCCAGCATTCAATATCCATCGTGGTTATTATATTGAGCAGGTTCAATGGAAAAGAACAACATGAAAGCACGGTATGATAATCATTAATAATCTTATAGTGAAAACCCCTGAAGACCCCATTTAGGGCATACACACAGTGCCTGAGCATGCTTGACCCACAAAGTCTGATCATCTGGATAGTGTGATTGCTCCGTATCGCCAGAGCACGGTTTAGTTGGCCTTGGGCACAGTACACATAGTTTGGTAGCTAACGGTGCCTTAGCATGGTACTCAAAGATGACATCAGTTATGCGACTGTCCCTTGATTTAACAAACATGTGAATTGTAGTTGATAAGTAAAGTAGTAAATTCCTCCCTCAGTGTCAAATCTTGTTATAGGTGCAGCACGAGTGGGCGAAAATCACTGTGTTGCATAATTGATAAATCAAGGCATACAAGAGGGCTGTGTGTCAGCACGCACAAAACGACTCCAAAAAAGCAAAGTACATGTACAGCCAAGTCCATTGTGCTGCACAAGCGCACCTTTATCCAACACAAAAAGTTGCATTGTGATGATGTAAGTGTGCTTGAGCCTGGAACGTTAAGCGCAATGAGAGCGGAGTGGGGCTTGGGCATGGTACAAGGTAACCGTGCTTAGTGTGAGTACACCCTTAAACTGCAACAGACATAAAATAAGGCTGTCTGAACACTTTACTAATACACACTAATTAAACCCATTTGTTCAGCCTCTGAATACTGAGAAATTCAATCTATGTGTTTAAAACATCATAAACCTACACACTGGATCAAAAAACACATTAAGGTCTTAGAACACACCAGAACAAGGATATAGTAATTGGATTACAGATAATGTAATTATATACTGCTTTAATGATCCTTTACAGTCAGGCATTACTCACAAATATTGAGTCTTGGGACATGACTCACAACTTTTGTACATATTTAATAATTCTCACAAATGTGTAGTTATGTAATTGACATAAAACAAAAAGTCATAGCATACTTTGACAGATTTATGATCATTATATGCATCCAATCAATCAGAGGATCACTCATAATGCACACATAAATCTCCCATATACTCACCACAGGCTTGCTGATATTGTTTAACCATTCTCGAACCTGCATCTTTTCATTCGATTCTGCGAACATAGATTAACATACAAAACAATTAACTTAAAAGATTATTTACTTCCACATTTCTCTCTACAGAACATTCTGCTTCAGAGAATACCATAAAACATGCACTTTTGTGCAGTTGGTCTGACATGGTGGTCCCATGATGGACAGTGTGAAATATGGCCCGTAGCACCATTAGTTGTTGGGATAAGGAGGTCAGAGACGCATTGTTTAGTCAGGCTACACTCAGGTTTTTGAGAGACTCACTTGTTCACACCTCTACGCTAGAGTGGAGATTTGACAGGACTATCATTTCTGCTATTTCTAACTGCATGCCTCACTAACTGCTCTATATTTGAAAAAGAAAAAAAGAAGCGTTTAAGGTGATTACATTCATGAAGTCTAGCAAACTTTAGTACTTCAGTAACCATGAAGATTTCATATTACTGTACCCAATAAGATTATAGTATGCAATAAAATGTGTCCTTTACTAGTAATATGCATTTAAAGCCATAATAAACTTTTATATTTTAGATACAGCACTTCTAACATGATTTCTACTGAAGTTTTGCAATTAAAAAAAATATTAGACATAGATACAGAAAACCTTTATATGTCAATGACCTGCATTTACATACTGAATAAAAGATGCTATGAGGCAATAACACTCTGATTTCTATATTGCAAGGTTTAGTACTGTGACCAGGTTTCTATCTCTAAGACAAAGCTTACGTCTGACAGCACTCCACATTCAGTTCACCAAATTCCATAGTGATGCAATAAGCAGCATCAAAACTAGAGATAGAGAATATAATATAATATCTATATCTCATTACCGGCAAGTGTGTCTCTCACTCGTCCTGGACATTCTTTTCCCAAACCAGAGAGTGAAGCAGCCTGGCTTTGCTCCTCCACCCCTTTAAGGAGGCCATTCTGGAGGTCTCCTCCAGCTGCTGGTGGGGTCCCACGATTCTTCTGTGGTGAGAGAGGAGGGCTGTCTTTGGTGAGAGCCTGACCTCCTCCTCCTCCTCCTGCCTGACCACCCTGACGATCTTTCAGCTTCTTCTGCAGCCGTTCATGCGCTTTGTTAGCCCTTTCATCCCGGTGAAACGCTGTGCGTCCATGTGCCGGGTGAGTGTCTGGAGAAACTGCAAACACATAGACAGACCGGGTGTATATGAAAATAAAATAAAAAGAGGTTGAAATTTAAAGCAATATTGAACTGTAATGCTTTCCCTCCTACAACCGGTGTACATATAAACCAAACACTGCTCACTACCTTGTGAACACCATCTCTACAGTGAGACATGGTGGTGATAGCACCTGATTGAGATATCCTTGGCCTCTTTACTGCTTCTCTGACTAATGCCCTGACTTATCTGCTCACTCACTTTTGGTGCATGGCATCTCTAGGCAGAGTCATGGTTATGACATTTCCCCCATTTTTAATAATGGATTCAAGTCCTCACAGAGATCTTTTTTATAGCCAAACGACGACTGATGACTTTTACAGAATACTGTACCAGAAATACTTTGGTCTTCAGGATGCTGTTTGTTTGGATATGTTCTCTAATTATCTCTAGGGCCTTCAAGGAACAGCTGTATTTATACAGAGTATACCCAACACTTTAACTGCACACAGGTAGACTTGTCTGTCTTCTGATGGCACTAAAATAATTTTTGGGGCTTCACACCCAGGCTGGGTTTGGAGGGGGTATGCAAAATAATGACACTATTTCTACATACAAAACAAAAAGTCACAGGCAAGGTGACATGAAATAAACGTGATTTATGCAGGTTGAAACCCATTTGAGCTTACCGATAGTTTCCAAGCAAATTAAAAAGACAGGGAACAAAGCTCTAATGTGTCTTTTGGTGATTTCAGGCAGCTTTCCAAATTAATTGGTGACTCAAGCTTCCTAACAATAAACTACTTCTATTTGAGCTATTCATTTGTTTATTCACTAGTGCATCAACTCATTATTAATCTCAACTATGCATGTTCCACTGATTAAAACTTACAACAGCTTAAGGTTATTTAAGTCACCGAGCTGCCGGGGACATGGGAAATTGAGCTATAAAACTGACACGCAATCAGCCTCTAAATCTGTGTCTTTCTAAGCGTGTAGTCATACTAGGCAATCCTTACCATGCTTGAGCACGTTTAACCCCCAGAGTCTGGATCATTTAGGATAGTGTGATCACTCCGAGCACAGTACTGCAAGATGATGTTATGTGACTGTCCCGTGATTTAACAAGCATGTGAATTGTAGTCTGCGAGTAAAGCAGCAAATTCCTCCCTCAACATCAGCTACCTCTGTAAAAATCTTTTTATACGTGCAGCACGAGTAGCCGAAAATCGCTGCATTGCATATTCAATAAATCTAGGCATATGAGAGTGTCAGCGCACAAAGCAACTCCAAAAAAGGTACAAGGTAACCGTGCCTAGTGTGACACAAAAATGTATAAATGACAGTAACTGTTTACTGGGTGATATGAGAAAAGACTTGAATGGATTAGCAGTACAAGCTGAGTGGGATTAGTCTATGTGTGTGTATACTTACACTCACCCTGGTCTGGGTAGATGTGGGCTGGGTGGTACTGGGAGATGTACTGGGCATTCATGTCTCCAGTTCCGCCAGCAATGCCTGAGTACAGGTGAGGAGGAGGATGAGACAAGATGGGATGCGGATGGGGGATGAAGGCCTGTAGGTGGGGGTGGGTGGGTGGAGGGGGAGGGTGGTGCAGCGGAGAGTGGCCCCCGGGGTGAAACTCCGCCTGAGGCAACACCAGCACCCGCCTCACTCCATTCTCCTCAATGATCTTAGGACAAATCATACACACAAAATGAAGACAACAAGCAGAAACGAAAGGATTTCCAAATGAATTTAATTGAGTGTATGTCAGAACAAAAGCAAGCTGTAAAACCCCAATAAACATTAAACTCACTTGTTGAACGTATCCAGGAGGCACATAGATTGGAGGCACTGA
>JAOUQY010000051.1:18359866-18380703 GCA_028566355.1 Doras micropoeus
TACACCATACTAATAAATTATTGTGGTCTAAAATGACAGGTGTTTCAGTTTCATTGTCTAACCCCTGTATATACTATTTTACTCTGTTTTATATATATATATATATATATATATACACTCCACTAGACACACTCTGTCCAGAAAGTGATCTGACAGCACACATGCAAATCCCTCATCCTCAAACATTCCAAATCTCCAGGGTAAAATTAATTCTTTATGGGTGTTCCCTTGAGATATACAGTATATATATCACAAAATACTTTAAACATAAAAATCAGCAAAAGGCAATCACTGCATACAGCACCAATCAATGCTACAACTTTAGCTAGGTCAGAAAAATGCCTACAGGCAATGCTGGGTGAATGAAAATAACAGCTCTTGCCCAATATATATTTCTGAACAATCAGTCACTTTCAGCAATTGACAGTGAGAGACTCTGACAATAATTCGGTACAACTTTTCTGAAGTGCAACAAGTCCACTCTCCACTGCAACCCTACTCAATCAAAGGTAACTAATGTAGCTAGCTAAATTCATTCAAATTCAGCTAGCTAGCATTATAGCAAGCCTGCTACCCTTAGCACATGAACAAGCATCTGTGTGCTTTTCGTGGCCACAATTTAAACAGCCAAATAAAACATTCTTTGTTTAAAAAAGCAGGTTGACAAGTACAAAATACATGTATGCATACTTGGTTGGAGAAAATGGTGTCAGTGCAGCCCTGCATTTAAGCGGGAAGTAAAACAAGGCATGATACTATTATATATTTAGCAGTAGGCAAAAGTGACTAAATTTTTTTTCTTTCAAGATTCAGAATTTCCTTGCTTAAATCATAGATGTGAATGAATTTTGTATTATATATGATCAGAACATGAACGAATAATTTTACAAGGGGGTTTGTTTTGGTTTCAAGTTGCCTTTAATTAAATCACGTGTAGGAAAGTTGTTAGAACTAAGTGCCAGTGCTAACTGGTAGTAATGTGCCTACACAGACCTCTATCAAAGGACAAAATGTAGCAGTCATTGAAGAAGAGGAGAGCACTTCATTCCCTTTCCTCCCCCTCTCTTTCTCTCTCTCTCTCTCTCTCTCTCTCTGTCCCACACTCTTTTTAAAACTGAATAATAAATGAACTGTTTAAGAAGTGCTTTGAAAGAGCGGGGGCCACAAGAGGAACATGGATGAATTGTGCACTATATATATATATCGAGCCCCAGTCAGGGCCATGCTCTGAGATTGCGAGATAAGAGGTTGACCTGTGTGCCTTTAAGCCTGCTTGTTTATTCACTCAGGTTTTCATATTAGTTTTAGAGACCATTCTTGAATAAGAAGTCAGGTTTACATGGCTGGCCACTCTGCAAAGTAATTATCCAGTGGGCTCTGTGTGGTTTTGGCCTTTATAATCAAGATCTTAGCACACACGCTGTCATTAAGACAGACTGACTGAAGGCCCCCACCAGGCTTCTGCCCTGTAGTTATCATTTTGTGTCAGAAGGTAAAGGAACTATTATAGCTCTGAATTCAGTATTGCAATAGAAGAAATGGGTATTATGCCATAATAAGTGGCATAATTAAAAGATCAGATCAGATCTGGTCACTGACAGATGGAGGGAAATGAATGGAGAGCCAATCCAGTAATACACAGAAACATATTTTTTAAACTAAAGGTGTTAGATAAGGTTCCTTAGGATGAACTTTTTTGTTTCGTAAGAACCTTTCAATTGATGAATCTTTAACTAGTTATACTGGTGCCATAGAGTACTAAAAATAAGCTTCCTACCATATATAACTGTTCCATTATGTTCAGGAATCTAATTATTTAGCTAAAAATGGTGGAACTGTCATAGACTGAAATCTTCTTCTGGAACCAAAAACTGTTAAAAAACATTTAAAAATGTTATAAAGGGATTTATTTGGTTATGGTATGCTCAACACATGCAGTAGATCCATGTAAAACATAGGTATGCAGGTATATTGATGCTGGTATAACCTTGGATGGATGACTATTTATTTTAAATATTTTTTTAATGTTCAAATATAGTCAATATTCAATTCAATATTCATGAAAGATTGAATAGTAAATTAAAAAATAGTTTCTGAACAGGTGTTAGGTAAACAGCAATTTAGGTGCTATTTAGGAGTAATCAAATTAGCAATGCTAAGCGTTCCGCTTTTGAGGACCCAGAAATGTGAGCAGCCTGTAATCTCCCTGAGGTGTTCTGTGGAAGGAATAAATGAAAATGAAGTATAATGCTCAGGTTTTGCTCAACTTCACAACATAAACATTTGTTTCAGTAAAATAACATAATATGTATGCTTTTAATTTAAGGCCTTGAAAATATTTGTCCCTTTTAAGCACTGAGGTAATAGTAAGAGTGTCCAAAATGTCTGAATAATCATGCTGTTTCTACCAGGCTTCCAGGTACTCATTAAGACACATTAAAATCATTTAGTCAGTGAATGTTTTATGGTTAAAAAAGGTAAAAAGCCAGATCTCAGGACGTCTGTTTGAACAGGTGCTATGTGAATACATGGCACTGACTTACTGGACGTAACTGTGTTTGCAGATGGCCCGTCACTCAAAAGCATGTATTAAGCCAGTAGATCAAACTCAACATCTCCATATTTATTTCCCAAATCAATCATAATTATTTCGATCCTGAATCCAATTAAGGAATGTCACACCTTTGGTCGGATGATGGATGCTAACATGAAAAGCAAGCGAAAATACCATTTATAGAATTCATGTCACATTGATGGAAATCTTTAGATGTCTGAGAGGACAAAGTGCTGTCTCTCCATAACTAATGGCGGCTTAATAATGCATTATGCTTGCTATTGTTACATTCATGACGACGGTCAGGATATGCTGACTGTGTTTCAGTAAGCATACACTACATGTAATATGCAGAGTTCAGTCAGGAGATGAATCATGGGTGTTCGAGTACGATCCTGAGACAAAAAGACAAAGTACTGAGTGGCACACGACATCTTCTTCATCTTTTTCGTTTCTCAAGGGATCATCCATAAAGAATTCGTACCAGAAGGCCAAAATTAAAACACGTTTTAAAGACCACTTTGGCACAGTAAAGAACATCCATAGAGCTGCGACCGAGACTCTGAACACCCTCACAGTTGATTTCAAGCACTGCTACCAACAATAGCAGAGGTGTTGGGAGCGCTGTGTGTTCACAAAGATCATGTTTTGAAGGTGATAATATAATATTGTATTTGTTTTGTTTTTTTAAATAATACTAATTCTCATTACTTTCCAGACAGAACTTGTACATTATCACTGTGGGAATGAATTTCGTAAGACACCAACTCATACAGGAAATTATACCTTTATGATAAACTGCAGTTATCACTCAAGTGCATCTGGCTTCTTTGTAGCTTTGCCTTTGTTAACCCTGCAAAAGCCACCCCATAATGCTTAGGTCAAAGAGAAACCATATTAAAAGCCTCTTAAATAAATAAGATATTAACTTTAGGAAGCATTGCATTCTCTATCTGATATGGAGCAGTCACTACACAAGCGGAATCCGTTATTCGTGGCGTCCCATCGTTCAGTTTTCTTATTTTCGCTCCTAGCATGTTTTATGGCATAATCCATTTATGTCATCTTTCAGGATCTAGGAATCGATAAAATGCTCTCCTTTTTTACTTTTCTGCATTTATTCTGGCATCCGAGCCCAAAACAACTATCTACCATGTTCACTCTGTATAACTACACTGTGGGAAGAGATTAGCTGCTAGCAATTGTTTGCCCAGCAGCTTTCCTGACAATATGGTGATGTTTTGATTTTGACTGATGTTTGTTTGATGTTAACTCTCTGAGCTTGATGCATACAGCAAAATTATTTCAGATCATATTTCAAATAGTATTCAATAATTTCAGCATCATTTCATAATTTCAGATTATTCTAATACTCATTTATGTAATGTCTTTTCATCCGACTACTTTTAAAGAAAATGCTCCATACCGGCAGGATTCATTAAAGCTGTGCATAATGCAGGCTGGGGATGAAAGAACCCGAGATTGTTTTCATCAGATACACCGTTCTGCGCTGGTACACTAGGGATTTTCTTTGTGTGTGCCACCAGGCGCCAAGGCACTAAATTAAACCAAAGGAGAACTATTCAGCCGGGGTGAAAAGGAGCAGTCAGAAGACTGCCAAGCAACTCTCATTCAGACTTTCTGATCACTCTTCTGATTTCTGGCAAGATGACTTTAACCACAGAAACAGCTGAACTGAACAAGCACAACAAAATGTTGAAACTGTTCCATTAGCATTATCTATAACAACAGTCAAATTAGCATTTGGGATTTAGGAGTGTCTAGGGCATGGCTGTATTTCCTGAATATCAGATTTTTCACTGGTGCAAACTAAATGGCAATATAACAGTGGTGGTTCAATAGCTTCTCAATGTTCCTAACACCCGAGGGATTTGGACAAAATGAAATTAACATCAGCTAGATGTGATTAAGTCTGCATGAATTAATCAGTATCTGAATTCTGAGTTAGGTATGGAAACTGGGCTGGCAAAGCTTTATTTGAAGTGTGCAACACTTCACTGTGCCACTGTTCCATGTTTGTAGGCCCAGATTCTATATAAAAGCATAGTGTTTTTGATATATTAATTATCGATTAATGGTTATCCATTTATTTTGTTGGTTAAAACATTTGTTTAAGCAGCTACAACCTGAACATTGTTACTTATTTTTAACATAATGGCAGTTAAGCCTATTTCACATACTGCCTTTGAAGTCTTTTGCATTTGCACTGACATTACACTGAAGTACCAGAAAAACTGGTACTGGGGCATATGCAAAATACATAGCAACACCACCTATGCATATCATTGGTTGTTCCTGCCAGTGCATATATAAGGCAACAATCTATGGAAGCTTCTAGAGCTATTTCTGTCATGAGAATGGCAGGTTATCACAATTTTTTAATTTTCAATGTGGTTTTAATGTGGTTGGAGCTCGTGAGATGGGTCATAGCATTTTGGAGGTAGAAGCAAAGTTTGGATTTTCACCTTCCACTATAAGCATTTCAAGGGTGGGGTGTACCGTGACTACAAGAATTCCGGCAACACCTCGACCTTACGAAAGCAGCGTGGCCGTAAAAAGGCCTGTGAATGTTAGTGAAAGTCGGCTGGCAAGAATCCGATATGCATGCAACATTGCCTCAAGTAACATCAGAATTCAATCATCAGCGTGAGGACTGTGCGACGTTCCCTCCAAGATCCCGTGGGGGACCTACAAAGTTTTAACTGGTATTCCAGTTTTTCTGGTACTTTAGTGTATATAGGATGCAATTTTCTATATCACATCAAACAAAATCTAAAGTGTCGGTGAATGATCCAGTTTGTCTAATGCTGCCTGCATTCTAAACACAAATCAGACTAAGACAAGCAAATGTGACTGAACAATAATATTCAGAGACAAAAGAAAAAGAAAGGGAGAAATGTATTGTTTCATCAAGTAGTTCAACTACTTCATCAAGTAGTAAGATACCCAAATTATTTACTCTTAAAGTGACTTCAAATACTAAGACCAGCTCTTATACACTATGTTCTTCACTGGTTTTGTGTAGTTTAGGAGTACTTTGGGGTTCTAGTGCTTCTAAGTTTTGGTATTGTATGGCTCATTTCTAGCAGTATCCTTGCTCAAAGTACTTTGAATTCGGGTCTACCAGCACTAGCTCTGGATACTCTGGAAGTTAATGACTAAGCCCATTTGTATGCCGTTCTGGATAAGAACATCTGTTAAATGCGAGAAATGTAAATGTAAATGAGTATTTTGTCTCTTAAAAGTAAAGAATACAAGTAAAAAAGAGTCCATCTTCCCTCAAATGGCATAATGATATAAGTTAATGATGGTATATTTGTGCTTCTTTCAACAAGGAACAAGGACTGTGGGAAAATATTCTAATATATTCTAATACTAACAGTTACAACTAACACTAACAGCTTTATTCCTAATCCTGGAAATTTTATCTAGCATTATAATAACTTTCGTGAATCAAAACTAGCCGAATGGTAATAGTTAGGTGTCACATTACAAACTCCCTTAGATCAACTTTCCTTGGAAAAATATCAACTGGAAGCTGTCCGGTATATAAATATAGCAACAACGTAATTACACATTGCACATTGTTACTTCCCACCTCTGCTGAGAAGAGTGCTATGTTTTTTGTTTAGTTCAGCAGTATTCGGTTCAGCCTTGCGAGCACAACACAGACGTGAATAAGCAGTGGGGAGGGAAAACCTGACGCGAGTCTGATACGTCTGGTTCAGGGAAGAGGGATTGGGAACAATGAATTGACAGGGGTTTATAGGAAAGGAAGCATTCACTCACAGCAGGACTGTTTAAATAAAGAGAGCGGTGTGCAAATTCATGCCAGTACTTTGGACAGGTGAAAGAAGGGGGAAAGAATGAGCTCTGAAAGGGCCCCAGTTTCAGCTTTCACTCAAGCTAAAAATACAGGCTGTTCACCAGCTCAGCAACACAACTGCAGTTTAAGGATTTAGGTTTAACACTGCCAGACTTTGGATGTTATTTCAGTGCAGGATGTTTGACAGCTAGGATATACTGACTGTGGTAATGCCAATACTGGTAAGAACTACACATTACCATTTGGCAGAAAACTGTTTCACATCCCCTCAGGTGAGATATCAAAGATCTAGGCCATACGATCGCTGATTTTATCTACAGAATAGTAATTTTCATCAGCTCTAAGATCTAACAGACAGCAGCACTGGTTTTCCCATGTCTTGATGCACCTCAATATCATGAGTAACTAGGCTGATTATGAGCTTTAACACAAATAGGGTCAAGTCAATCAAATAGAGTCAAATCAAGTGGGATTTACTGTCAGATCTTCAAGACTTGATAGAAATGTTGTTTCTTCCGAAAGTACCATTGTGCAACACTGGCAGTAACTCTCTACACTATATTGCAATTTAAGCAGAAAAGCTGTCCCAGTGGAAGAGGTAGAACTGGAAAACTGTCCCACTAGCAGCAAAAACATACAGAAAGATCATAATAAAAGTGAAAAGTTTCCCACAGCAGCATAATGGCTCCAAGTAACAATAGCACCATATTTCTACACCCAAAAGGTTTTCCCACATGTTTGTATTGTTACAAGGGGAGTGAGCACCTATGCTAGGCACTGTACATAATTAGCATTACTGCCACTAAGTAATATTACATATTTAGAAAATTGGAAATTAGAAGAAGGACTCAGTACTATCTGTATGAAACTGCCTGGCCGGTCACATCAGCTTACCCAATCAAGCTGCATTGAGAGGAGTTATATAGAAAGGTTTGACAGAGGTCATTATCTAGCTCCAGTGATCTCTGAGAAGAGACAGAACTTCTCAGGGGATAGTCTAGAAAAAAATTACTGCTACAAGAAAGTGTGTGCAGCATTTATATCTGTTTTTTTTCTTCTGGGTTGTACACTCATATATGCCTCACCCATGTACTGATTGGGTTCTCTCCATGCAGATATGTGTAGGACAGGCAAACTTTACAAGTCAGGGTTTATATTTAATGTATAGTCCGAGTTCTACAAGCTAAATTAATGACTCTTGTTTCACAACAGTTCTGCTATGCATGGATATGCAACATCAAAAACTGGGGGCCCATAAACTTGTGGAATGCTCCATGAGAAACGCCGCTCTGACTCAACCCAGTGTGCTCTGTAAACACTGAGAAACTGTATTTATGTTTGTTTCCATGTCTCTTTTTATGTAGACCAAGCAGGGCTTTTGAACCATATGTAAAGCATTACATTTCCCTAGGAAATATACCATAAAGGCTCAACTATGCATGATGTGGAATGTAAATATCCTGCACTTGGAGGTCATGCAATCTTACTTGAGATTATAATAATGTACTTTATCTTTTGCCATTTGACGCTGCCAGGCATAATAAGACATTTACTTTTGAAATTTGGAACAGCAACCTTCATTTTGCTCACATGTTTTGCTGTATGATGTGATTAAGGAACCATACCCAAGGCGATAACAGTGATTTGTACCCTGTTGTTCTGTTTTGGTTCAGGATTATGTTTTCTCCTTATCGGACAGGAAATAAAACAAAATTTCCGAGTTTTTATAAGTTCAAGAAAATATTTCGACCTGTGAACCTGTTCTACGGTCTCCACCTGAAATATATCAGCAGTAACTCAAACCACCTGAATACATCGGCTTAACCAGAAACATTCCTTTCAAACTGTTTTGAAGATGTCTTCCTTAAAAAGTGCCATTTTTTAGATGTAAATAAAACTCTGCTATGGAAATCCCCTCCTTTCTGCGTCTATTTCTGGGAAGGAATTTTGCACAAGGAACCGATTACTGATAGACTGCTGAACATAGCTGTGGATCTTCTCAACTCCAACTGTTTCACACCCACTGAGGCTTGTGGCCCTTTGCTGCCATGGGAACAAGATACCCCATAATACCACAAGGCCACCAAACAGCTGTGTGACAGAGATTAAATCCTGGAGGACTTGGAAATGAAGGAACAATTTCACAAGGAATAACAAGACAAATCATCTAATATTCCTTCTCTATGCAGAAGATTTGTGATCCCTTTTTCAGTTTAACTCAGCCACACTGCTGCTTAGAAAGCCTAAGCAACTGGGATCCTTTGCTCAAGCATAACTTTCTCTAATGCTGGAAAAAATTACTTTGAACATTGTATTTCCTCATGAAGCAAGTCATTTCAATTCAGCATTCTTCCAATCAGAAAAGGCTGTTGCTTTGTATTATTCACATTTTATAAATGTTATTTTTAATACAAAAACTATGCAATAGATATTAATATCCTATTTAATCCTATTTGTCATCCTATTTTGGCTATAATTTTAAGAGTCGTTGATGTATTTTGTACTGAAAAGGAGGCTACAAATTAAATTACAGGTTGTACTGATTTCATATGAACATTATCATGTGACATGACATTTATTACACGCATGAAGACATCTGCATCAGAGCTTTCTATATTTAGTATAGCTACCTATATTTAGTATAGCCACTGCTATATTTAGTAAAATAATCTTCAAAAGGGTCTCTCCTTGCAATCTTATGTTGTTATTTTTGTCTTCTAATTGATAAAACCTGAGAATGTACTTTCATTCCCTCATCATCATGATGAATGTTGCAGAGGATCTGGAGCCTATCACAGGAAAAATGGACATGAGGCAGGAATACAGCCTGGTTGGTCCATTGCAGGGCACCATGTACACACAAATCACACCTACAGAGACAGTGACCAGAGCTCAGAACCAAACCAGCAGCCCTATTATTGCACTAATTATCAAAAGATTGTTACTTTATATGTAAAAAGGAAAGTTATACCCAGTGAAATTTACCTTAGCATACGGTACGGTAGTGGTTTCCATTTTAACAGTTGCCACAATTGTAAACAAATATAGAAATGACGAATAAGTGGTGTATGCTATAGAGTTTTCATGGAGTAAAATTCATGTACTCACACAGCTAGGTAAAATTTGTAATTAAATATGGTAATAATTACTAGGAAGCTATTGGCATTTATGAATTCCTTTTTCTGAAATGTAAAATTCTATTTAATGGAAATCTCAAGGGCTTTTGAAAAATCCCCGAGCAGTCTTTTACAGATGGTTTGATGTATAGAGACTGTGATTGCTAGGATTTGGCTTTAGTGCTAATAAACTACAGTCAATCAGTCACTAAGTGCAAACCATAACTGCAATTTCATACGAATCTGAAACAGTTTTTCAAACAATAGAATTTGCACTATAATCCGGCGAGACAGAGAAGGGAAGTGTCAGTATGAGGCTCAGTGAAGTGGTGCTCTGGCGAACAAAGAGATGACAGATGCAGTCTGGCATTTAGAGTCACTGTGCCATTGTGATGCACATGTTTAACAAGGTAGTGCAGTATTATACACTAAAATATCGTACATGCCAGGACATGCAAAGGTTTCTCAGAAAGAAAGGTATTCAGCTGTTGTCGGTTTTATTGGGAATATTTACAATCCACAGTTACGACAGGCTTAATTCCACTTTTCAGAGAAGCACCAAATTATTTTGACTACGGTGACATTATGGATCTCGGTGCATCAGCTTGATCATGACTGACCATGCGTGAGTAATGATGTGAAAGCAAAGTCTTTCAGACAAGGAGTACTGAGTCAGCGCTTACTGTATAATACAGCTTATCACTGTAAAGCTGTGCAGTCAATTCAAAGGAGAGCTACTGTCAGGATAGGCTACTACATCAAGAAACTTGACTTTTTTTCTGCTTTCTTTGAGGTCATCGTTCAAAGACAGCCCTGCTTCCCTGTGCAAAGTCAAATACAGGCCTACAACTAACTCCACAGGATGAGAAAAAAAAAGCAAACAGCCAGTTGATGGATTTCCTGTGGCACATTCATAATACACACTTCTTTATTTACTCACCTGCTTCACACACTCTCTGACCCCAAAGCTAAGAGGAATTACTTATACAGACAGTGTACTCTGTAGCCAAGCACCGAAAAGGTTCACTGCTTTATTTCAGCATGTCTGAACTAACTGGAGTCAATCTGTGCTGTGTCTGGTTACAATAATTGTTCAGCTATAACACCTACAGTGTGGTCCAAAAGTCTGAGACTGCACTAAAAATCTGGGATTTGAAAATGAATAGGTTTTTAGAAGTTTGGTATATTCAAAACAACCATCATTAAAACAAAAAACTACTCAGAAACTCTGAAATTCATGTAAATATTTCAAAGATTATATTTTTCACTTAACTTCTTATCAGTATAATATAATTTGTAATGAGAATTGTATCGAATGATTTTCAGACTTTTGGACCCCACCGTATATTGCACATCCCATGTGTTAATATAAGTCTCCTTAAATTGTGTGATTTTACTTGAATATGCACTTAAAATAAATGTCTAAATGCCTTGTACTGTTAGTCACATGGCTTAACACAAAGGTTAATTAAAGGAAATTAGACTGAGTCTGCAAATCAACAAACTGTAAAGAATTTCTGTGAAGACAAGGATCTCTACAAGTCAATAATCCATGAACACGGAGTCACTCGCCTACTTTTTTTGTACACCTCAATTTTCTGACATCACATAAACACCCTCTGTCTGCAAATCTGTCTGCAGAGTTAGAATCAAAACCTGCCCATTGACAAATTTTAGTTCACATAAACCTTTCATACAAAAACCAAAACTATGTTTGGGCATGAAGTAACTGCTCCACAATCGTTTCCTAATTTGAACATTGGCTGAGCAATAACAATCCCCACAGGCGTCCACTCCTCTGTAGCAGGCTGTGCTTTAGTTATTTCAGACAGAGCTGAGTGAGGATTGGTACAGTGGCTACTCCGCACTTGGCCCCATTTAGCTGAAAACAAGGGTTTAGAATCCAAATGGACTGAAATAATGCTTCCTGTCTAACTTTTACTGCTGTAGATATCCTGTACGACTGAGACAAATCCCTGCTGGAGCTGGACGCTTTGACACTGAGCTGACCGGCTGTCTGACAATCCCTTAGGTGTTTTCTATCTCCCTTTATCATTTTTTTCTGGCTTTCTCTTTATATGTGCCCTTGCAGGTCAGTGAACACTACTGGGCAGAGCTTCTCTTCCATTCAGCCTTGCTTTATTTCACACAGAGGAGTGAGAGAAGGTCAGAGGGAAAGTGAGAAAAAAGAGTGGGCCAGAAAAGTAATTTAGGCAAGTTGACCTGAAGTACCAGAGCTTGGATTCAGAACATACACCAATCACCATGTGCAAGAGAAACTTTCTCTGGTAAAGTAAACCATTCTCTGGAAACCTTTTAGGGCATCAGATGTGCTTTTATAAGAGTGCCTTAGCACCCTGATTGATGAAACCCAGGGGCATAGACACACATTAACGCTAGTTAATTACTGGTATTAAATCTGACTTCAGCTTTATATCAAATGGCAGAAGCCTCAACCAGTGGGCTTTAGGGCAACCAAGCTGAATGATGATGAAATAATCACGGCACTAGCAATCATGCTCATTTACAGTATATATCCTCAAAGACATATGGGTATTCAGAAAACACAGAAGCCATGTAAAATGACAGAGCGGGTCAGTGGATGCTGAGGTGCATAGTGTGCAGAGGTCACCAACTTTCTGCAGAGTCAATGGCTACAGACCTCCAAACTTCATGTGGCCTCCAGATTAGCTCAAGAACAGTGTGTAGAGAGCTTCATGGAATGGGTTTCCATGGCCGAGCAGCTGCATCCAAGCCTTACATCACCAAGCACAATGCAAAGCTTCAGATGCAGTGGTGTAAAGCACGCCATCACTGGACTCTAGAGCAGTGGAGATGTGCCCTCTGGAGTGACAAATCACACTTCTCCGTCTGACAATCTGATAGACGAGTCTGGGTTTGGCAGTTGCCAGGAAACCGGTATTTTTCTGACTGCATTGTGCCAAGTGTAAAGATTGGTGGAGGGGGATTATGGTGTGGGGTTGTTTTTCAGGAGTTGGGCTTGGCCCTTTAGTTCTAGTGAAAGGAACTCTTAAAGCTTCATACTCCCAACTTGACATGGATGAGTGAGTTTGGTGTGGAAGAACTTGACTGGCCTGCACAGAGTCCTGACCTCAACCCTATAGTAGTACACCTTTGGGATGAATTAGAGTGGAGACTGTAAGCCAGGCCTTCTCATCCAACATCAGTGTCTGACTTCACAAACACGCTTCTGGAAGAGTGGTCAAAAATTCCCATAACACACTCCTAAACCTTGTGGAAAGCCTTCCCAGTAGAGTTGAAGCTGTTATAGCTGCAAAGGGCCAACATCATATTAAACCCTGTGGATTAAGAATGGGATGTCACTCAAGTTCATATGCGTGTGAAGGCAGACAAGCGAATACTTTTGGCAATATAGTGTATCTAATCAGAAGGGCTGTCTGGATCATGTTTTTATGCCAAACTGAGCTACTTTTGGAACAAGGTGGCAGATAGAAAAAGAAAGTAATCAGTTTTCTGCAAACATAGGCTATGGCAAACAAAGGAAACATGGAAGTGTAGATAGTGTATCTACAATGCACAAAATCATTTCTTTTGAAAGATATATTGAAAATATAGGGAAAGGGAATGTAGGATTATGGATGACAAAAATGACTGGTTTTCTACACAAAGACTGGGAAAAGAAGAACAAATTGTAACTCTTTTCCCTCACAAATGGTTTTTGAGATGTAGTTTGACTGGAAATTTTGTGGAGACCTGTTCATTGGTTGCCTTTGTTATAATTTTGGCAGAGTTAAATTCTGGGCGAGATAGATTTACACAGAAGTCTGAAATGAAGAAAAACACATGATCCACTATCAGGCCTAGAAATATTGTAAAATTTTACAAAGTCACTTTGAATTTAGATGTAATGCATAATGTTGTGGAATATGCTGCATAAAATGAGAGAGAGAGAGAGAGAGAGAGAGCAAGAATGATGTGAAATAAGCCTACCAAATTTCAAAATTGTTGCTTAGGCAGCTCTTGAGATCATGAAGTTTGAGCTTACATCACAAGATATTGGCTAGTGAAACGCTAGATTTTTGCCTTGAACATTTTTCACCAGGGGGCGCTACTCCACAAATTAATTTCAATGCACATCCTAAAGGCTAACTTGCCATAAAAGTTAATAATTTTAAATCTGCGAGCAATTAATTGCTTTGAGCCTACCCCAGGGGGCGCTAGCACGAAGGGCAACGCACACCTAGGACCGCAAACTTTATGTTCCTCATGGGACATGCGGGGCTATAACCATACCAAGTTTCATGTGGTAGACTGGTCTAAGAAAACAGAAGAAGAAAAAAACCATGAGAAAAACTATATGATTGCCAGCACTGCTGCGGGAGTCATAATTATTATAGTTTTAAAAACATGTTTAATATATTGCAAACTTCACAATCCAGATGTGCAATCTGCATGCCTATGGGTTAAACTGTATTGATTTTGTATAAAATAACTGGTCTGAAATAACTGGAATTTACTGGCCTAATGAATTCCATCAGTGTGCCCACAGCTACAACAGCTTGATTGATTTTTGATCTAATTACAGGCGCCTACGCCTACAAACACTGTCTTCTGTTACACATCTTGAAAAAGAACACTGCCACATCCATAACAAACAGAAACATTCATGTTTCTGGAAGTAATCTGTATTCTGCACTGAAGTTATTTGGAAAGCAAGTCACAGGAGACAACCTGGAATAAATATGGTTATACAAATATAGCTGAATGGAATGTGAAATTAAATGTATCTATCAAACACTGCTTGGTTTATCCGTCTTAGCTGATGTATTTGGACTTTTCTGAATGCTGTAAACCATAAACCAGTGTGTAATAGTAGAGACTAATCTATAATAAGCATGAGAAGGAGTCCTGTAATATATCAGCCTCTCCTCTCAAGCCCAGTCCCATAAGCATCCATCATCTCTTAGAGAACAAAGCCAGCCTTTTTAACAGAAAAGGTGAGAATATCTCGTCAGGGCCATTTCTGTGATGAGACACAGAGGAGTCACTAGTTATTGGCTATATGGACAGCAGCTGAATGGATGAAGAACCACAGGGAGTTTCTGTCATTGCCATAGACTCTGGTCTATCATTTAGACAGGACAAAGGCAATGAACTGAACACAACGAGTGAGGTTTAAATATGAAGAACATTTTCTCTTTCTCTCTATTCTTTGCTGTCTCCTTTCTTTCTTTGGCAATTTGGGCAATTAGCAATCAGCTTTAACTATTCCAGCATCATTTTTGTATAAACACTTTTGTCAGAAATCAGACAAGTCGAGGCTCCAAGTTAATTCCTGTAATCACTTACCTTATATCAGTCTTTTACACAGTCATTCCTTACAAAAAAATAACTGTAGCTTGTCATGTCAAGGACTCTCTATCCTGAAGAACAATTTTAACTCTGGTACAAAGCCCTGACCCTGATGACTCCTTCCAAAAAATAATTTAAAAAAATAAGTTCTTCTTTGTAAAAAAAAAAAAAAAAGAGAACAAAACATGTCATGTCATATCAAGAACTGATTCATCATCTCCAGTGTAAGTTACACTAAACAACTGTACAACGTGTTAAACATCACACCTGCATGTTGAACGTGTTAAACATTGCATACGCATAACATCCGTCAAAACTGCCAAAGGACTTCCTAATGAATCAGTTCTTACATATATTTGCATTCTGTAACCCTAGGCTTCGTCTTACACGTCAGTGTACCATACATCTGAAAAGTGGCCGCTACTGTGTGGTTGTACGAGTAAGCAACATGCTCAACTGGGCGGTATGACAACAGCGGTGCAAGCCGATATGAGAGTAAACTTCAAAGGCATTGGATTAATGTGCAAGCCCTGCTTATAAAGTCATGCACTGAATCATTAAAATGCATGGAAGCATAAGGAGCCACAGTACTGCGGTGATAAGGAAAGAGCTGTCAGCAGCGATCTGCTTCTATTTAACACGATTGTAAAGTGACTGGCTCATGGCAGGTTGACAAACCACAGTATGGGTCTGTATGTGTGTGATTGTGTGCGTGTGCATGCAAGCTGAGTTAATGAGAGGGAAGAGCTAGCAGCATTTCTAAACACAGTGCAGAGCATACAAGCAAAAATGCGTACAGCAAAGACAGTACAGAACGCCTTGGACAAGCCTGTTCGGTCATTCTGTCTTTTCAACAATGTGCTTCGGCTTTGAACGTCAAACTGTTTCACCCACAGAGTGGTGCGACAATGTGCGTTTGTCCAGAAGACGGGGTTATGACTGGGACAATCCACTTCTTTTCCAGGCACAATCAAAGACCTCACTTTCATCTGAAGTCACTGCCCAGTTCAAATAGCTATACACACTAGCCTTTGTGAATGATGTGCTGCACTTTTACACATTTTGAAGCACAGCCATGGAACCAGAACAGAAATAAGAGTTAGAATTCCTCAAAGAATCCCTGCATAGCTTCTCTTTCTGATCTTTGACTATGTGCCAAAACTCTGCCAGACAAGTGATGGGGGTGGATAATAAAAGGCTATTATGTCACACTGTTGGGAAGAACTTAAGAGTTTGGAATTACAGTCCTCAGCTCTCCGGTCTAGAGTAAATCAGGTTCCTTCAGTATTGGATTTAATATTATTTGGAGGAGAAGGAAACGTGAATGTGAGGACTGTGGTATCACTGCTCTCTAAACCACAAGGAGATGAGCAGAAGAGGAAATGCAGGGCAGGCTGGGAATTGAATAGCCTTTTTATTACAATGTGAACAATGACTTCTGAGGAATATGATATGTTCTCACTAAGCAGACACCAAAACATACTGGTGTGAGCTTTATGGAATTAATGTAATGTTAGCAACTGTCGTATCGTCTGTATTGGGACATGCTAACAGACAAATTAGTAGAGCAGAGGCTTGGATGTTGGACTAAGGCAAAGATTCCCTTGATATCAGGACCAACTATGGAATGCTCATTTGCATAGTCAAGGACTTCTGAGTATTCAGAGAGCATCACACCAGCTATGCTGTTTCCTTGATTATGCTTTAAATGTGTCTGAAACTGGAAGAGCTCAAAAATATGAACCATCTGGAGGACCCTAAGGACGAGTTTGGGAAACACTTTTAAAAGCAGTCTGTCATTTGCTTCCTGCAAGTAGAATCACACTTGCAGTCGAACCATTAACAAGCTGTCTCTTTCCCTCATATTGCAACTATGTATAACTAATAGGCTTGCCTTTTTACATAAAAAGGGCAGAACGAAGCTTGCTCTGGCTCTGCTCTGGCTGAGAGTAAAGGTAATTTCCAGGATGGAAAAATGTAAACAGAGGCTAAAATGAATAAAGTAACTGCTGCAACACAATACTGCAAATCACATTTTTTTCTAGAGTATGTGTGAAATGAAATGATTAATACAAACAATGTTAAACGTTACAAACAGCATCATTGAGCCATAAATACTACAAAAATAATCTAAAAATGAATACTGGAACTAAAACCCAAAATTACACTACAGTTTTTTGTTATCGTGACCAGATATTCAACAGAGCAGTGTAGGATGGAGGGGTCTGGAGCAGTCACTGACACCTTTTACAAAAAGCAGATGAGACACTTATTATTCATTCGCAGCACGGCCATATACTGACCACAACGCAGGCTTTCCATGCACAAAAAAATCAAATGTTTAACCACAATCTAATCATATATAATGTCTAGCAGACATGACTGCTTGTGTTTCAAACACACATGTACCACACATCAATATAAATCAAATGGGAGTAATGTGCAGGCCATATACTGTATTTAAAACCTGTTGGAAATTGTGATGGCTGAATTCTGGAACCAACTAAACATTGATTTGTACAATATAGAGTATTTCTGCTATTTTTCTGACATACATATCTACTGTAAGAAAACAGAAATATAGGCTGTTTAACCATAATGACAGAAATATTTTGACTTAGGTTACTTTCTAAACTCGCCTTGACATTACGCCTGCAAAGATCAAATGAAGCAGTAAATTCAGTCAGTCTGCCTAGAGATGGGTAACACTTTGTTAAGTAAGTGTGATTTGTTCACAGTTTGTTCAGGTTTTTGCACAACTATGTGTCACAGTGAAACAGATTTCCTATTGTAAACTCAATTCTTTAAAATCTGGTAGTAATGTTTTTCCATATATAGACTAGGTTGTAAATGTAAAGGTAAGCAAGATGTCTTACAGTGGAACTACAGTGTATTCTTTAAATGGATTTTCTCCCTTTTTCCTTTTGTGGGCAACTAGAATAGGATTCTGGTGGATATAAATTTAAAAGCAAAACATGCTTTAGTTCAGGAAATCCAGTAGTCAGAGTTTTCCCAGGCACCTATATAAACAGGAAACACTGAAGTGCCTGACTTCTGTATGCTATATTTATTAGTCAAATCCAATATTCTATCTGTAAACAAAGAACTTTCTGTGACTTACCAGATTTAACCTTTTAACACAAATTATATGCACTGTGGACTGCGCATGTAGGCTATGCCTATAGTTTTTATGTTATAATTCAAATTCACAGTGTTATATAATATTTCAGACACTGATCCACCACATGGCAGCCGTGTCTCGTGTTAAAGCATTTCCACGGAGCAATCACAGGGTCACAGGTTGAGCAGCTGGTGGTACTCACCGCCGACGAACTGCACGCCCCCCGCCACGCGGCCCACGGTGCGGGAGATGAGCTCGGACACGCAGCAGCCCATCATCGCCGTGAGCGCCACGAGCAGCAGCAGACCGCAGCCGGTGCCCGTGATCACCGTGCAGATGCGCCACTCCACGCTCGGGATGCCGTGAAACGAGGCGTAGCGGCCGCACTGCTCCAGCATGACCGTGGCCTGCCTGGCCTCGTCGCGCACCGGGTACGAGCAGCGGCGGAACGTGCCGAAAGACACCGGCTTGTCCATCTGAGATCCCAGCAGCCAGTATGGCATGAAGAAGCCCACGCAGCACGCCGCGGCGCTCAGCAGAGACACGAGCGACCACACCACACCCGCACACGTTAAACTGGAGGCCATGGTCTTCGATAGGATATACACTTCCCAAAGATTTGTACTGCACGAGAAAACCTTGGATCCTCTTGCTCGTTTTCTGTCTATCCCCACGCGTTTTTCACCATGGTTCTCTGCGCACTGCGTTCCGTCTCCTGCCGGGCGCGCACACACACACACACACACACACAAACACACACACACAAGTTATATGGCGTATAATTACACATATATGTCCATTGTGTATATACAGTTAGGGTTCTCTCATTATTAGTATTAGTATAACAGAATTGCACTACAACTGGAAAGTTGACAGTTCTGCTCTGTAAGTGTGCTTTGGGGTTTTGTGGACGGCTGGAAAAAAAGACAGCACCGTAAACAGACATAAGTGATCACTTAAAGCTTAGCTATGTGACTATCTGTGCATCTGCATGCATTGCACTGTGTAGTGCCAATTATAGCGACCAAAATTGAATAACAGTCAGAGAAATCAAATGATGATCAAATACCTACAGGATAAATCCCACCGCCTGCTGCCTCTGGTCCAGAGCAGCGATAACAATCCCCGAGTCAGGAAGAAAACTTTCTCCAAGTCCCAGCGACAGCGTTTGCTTCAGGACGTGCGTGCAAAAGTTCCTAAACGTGCTGCTGGGAACCCAGTGTCCTCTTTCACTGTTTACTAAGGCAGATCGGGAACAGAGCTCCAGCTCCGGACTTCTGTCCCTAAGATCTGTGGATGTCTGTGCGCCGCGTTCCGCCCGCGCGCTCCGAGAAAAGTGACGCGCGAGAGCAGAAGTGCAGACTCTGACCGTGTGTGTGTGTGTGTGTGTGTGTGCATCTCCGCCCAGGAGGATGGGCCAGTTCCCATGCAAAATACACACACACACACACACACACACACACACACACACACACACACACACACACAAGTTTGCATTGCTATACTTGTGAGGGCTTTCCACTGAAATAATTAATTATCTCTAATTAATGACATTTTTGGGGACCAGCAAAATGTCAAAAATATCAGATATCCCTTTCTTTGTGGGGACGTTTGGTCTTCACAAAGATTTAAAAACAAGCACACACACACACACACACACACACACACACACACACACACACACAGCCTTGTGAGGATGTTACATTGACGTGATAATTACTGTGATTTAATGCAGCAATTTGCAGTAACTTAATTATTGCTATGCTACACTTAAATCTCACCCTAACCTTAACCTCAGTAACCAAAAAGAAGCAGAATTTACTATTTAGGGACCACATTAATGTCCCTAAAACATCCCCTACAAACATGAAACTCTCATTTATTTATTTCTTTTCCTTGCATAATGAAACTATCTTCTACTATCTTCATAAAGTATTTAATGATTTGTGCATGGACTAATGCTAATCTTAGCACGACCCTTGAGATGTCTTAAAGAAATCTTTGTTTTTCAGTTTGTCAAACAGAAAAAAGTTGTTTGTTTTGAGATTTTATTTTTTCTTGGGGGGAAAAAACATTCCATGAGGCTTAATCATCATGTATTCCTGTCACCACCATGACATTTGGTCTCCACAAAGAGATAAATAAACCCCCACACACACATTGTCTAGACACAATTTTTTTGCAGCTAGTAACTCCTCTGAGGGTGGAACATTTCCGCAGAATGATGGCTTTTCCCTCAGACTAATGGGCATAATGCCCAGGCCCAGAACAACACTAACAATGAAGCCTAATCCATGTGTCATTAGACAACTAGACTCTCAGACCTCCCCCTGACACCCCCCCAATTTGACAATATGTATGTTACTGACAGTAGTTTAATCACCTAGAATTAAGTACAGATAGGCCTACTTAAAATCAGACTTAAGTACAGTACACTCAAGTCTATGCCATTCACTTTATTTACTTTTGGGCAGTGGGAGCTCAGTGGTTAAGACATTGGATGATTGATTGGAAGGTTATGAAGTCAAATCTGATCACCAGTAAGCTGCTTCTGTTGGGCCCTTGAGTAAGGCCCTTAACTCTCAATTGCTCAGTTGTATAAATGAGATAAATGTAAGTTGCTCTGGATAAGGGTGTCTGCCAAATGCTGTAAATTGTTATGTACAGTACTGTGCAAACGTTTTAGGCAGGTGTGAAAAAATGCTATAAACTAAGAATGCTTTTCAAAAATAAAATCAATATTTGGTGTGACCACCATTTGCCTTAAAAAAAAGCATCAATTCTTCTCTGTACACTTGCACACAGTTTTTGAAGGAACTCGGCTGGTAGGTTGTTCCAAACATCTTGGAGAACTAACCACAGCTC
>JAOUQY010000051.1:18404507-18415599 GCA_028566355.1 Doras micropoeus
ACTCCCAATCTCACTCCCAATCTCACTCCCAATCTCATTCCCACTCTTACTCCCAAACTCACTCCCAAACTCACTCACAAGTTCAGCTCCCAAACTCACTCCCAAAATGACTCTCAATCCCAAACTCGGTCCCAAACAAAAGGCTAATTAGATAAGTTCTAATTATTGTGCTCTTACTCATGGTGTTCTCTGCTCTACTGTATTAAAAAATTGAAGTGATTGAAAACTGAGTTCATATTAACAGGGACTGTGCTAGTATGTGCAGGTTAATATTTGTAATTTTTAAAAGCTTTGTTTTTTCATTTGTTATATTAGATTTTGTTTATGTTCCAGAGAAGAGCTGCAGGTGTACCACTTAAGCCACACTGCAGGCACATTGTTTTATGAATATTTAAAAAGCTAACTATATAATTATTGTCCACATTCTTCATTTAGCCTACCGAGTGCAACTTTTCTGCAAAAATGGTAGACATTTAATTTTTAACTGCCAAATATTGAATAAATATCAAAGTCAATACTGAACAAATATTTGAGTTTGTGTGTGCTACATGGAGCAGTCACCTGTGTATTGCAGTTCTTCAGAATAACCACATGGTGGCGGATTCACAATGCAGCTTACTGCCACTGATAAAATACGTATTTAATAAAGTTCGATTGGATGCAAGAACAATGCTGTGAAGGAGAATATTTGTAAAGGAAAGCATGTGAATGGAAAAAAAGATGATGGTAACGTTGACATGACAGGATTAGACATGAATGAATTTTACAACAAAAATGCTTCTTGTACTTTAGCTGAGGTTGCTGAAACACACTCAGACTTGCTCAACTCAGAACATAATGCTGATGCTGGATAAAATAAACTAGCAATCTGTCTGAACAGGACAGAATGTCACAATTAATCATTTGCACACGTCCTGCTGAGGTGCCTGACTAGGAGTTACACTTATAATATATTGCTTTGGTGGGGATGCTAGCAAAAATTCTGAAGCTAGTAGCTGATCAGTGAAATGCCAAGTGCCAAGTACAGATTGTTGAATAAGTACATTGATTGTTTGATCAAGCTTAGTATTAGTATTACAGTGCACATTTATTTAAGCTAACATGCATGTTAATTGTATATTATTATCTATATTTTAAGCATACATTGATGAAATACATTAACTTTTATATGAGTGAAAGTTATTTCTGTTTCAATTAGCAGTGTTGTTGTTTTGTCAAGTACAGCTATTGGTTTCATTTTTTACACCTAAAAAAATGTAATGTACACAGACACGTCTAAGGGGAATGTTCTGTGTAAGCGAATGCCTATCTGACTGTTTCCATAGACAGTATAAACTTTGTGCCAAGAGTTATTTCTTATCACTGTTTGCCTTGCAGTTAGTGTATGAAAATATCCCTCTGTCATTCCTTTGGCACATTCCTTTTCTGCATTTTCCAAAAATAACTTCCAGTTAAAAAATAAACAACGGGAGCATTAGTAGAATATACGGCTGGGCGATGTACTGTAATATATTATGATAAATCATATTATGATAAATTGTGTCACATTATGCTTTTCTGAGATGTGCATTTTTGCATGAAAACATTTATTAGCTTACAAATAAATGTCAATTTATTATCCATTGCTTACAAATAAATGTCATGTAAAAAAAAAAGATTTTCTTTGAAATGATGAAACCAGCAGGTATTTTCATCTAAATGAAAATCTTTTACATGGAATGGCTCTTCGAAACTGTCTTTTAACTAGGAGACTGTTTGCTCCTGAGACTGTTTTTATTCTGAATGGGGGGAAATCACTAGTACACTTGTAAATACAGATCAAGTCCAAGTACAAAACAAAGCAAAATCACATACTACTACTACTACTACTACTACTACTAGTAATAATAATAATAATAATAATAGTAAAGGCATGATATGGGTTTCATGTATTTATTGCTACTGAACATAAGTTTCTGTGTCAGTTTGGTCTTGGAAAAATGGTGTCATCCGTGCATTTTAAATGGCTGTTGTTTTCACCACCTATAAAGAGTTCTGACTGTGAAGCATGGAGCATCTAGAGGGGAGTAGGATGCACTAATGATTACTTTAGAATGAACTGGAGCCTATATTGCTATACACACACTTCTAATAGCAGGACTAACTTCAACATTTATGTCATGATACGTTATTGTTTCTATAGTAACGACTTACACTGGCACTCTTATTGTGGGCTCTCTTCATGAACAGATTTTAAAAATGTTTGTAATTGTGGTATAAAGGTGAAATTGTCTGTACGGAGATGTTTAATTAACATTTATGGAATGAGTCTCCAGTGTCAGCACTTCAGAGTAACAGTCAGAGTAACAGGGTTTATGACCCTTAAAAGTCTTTTGTAGTGAAAGTGAAAAAAGAATATTAGATATTTTTGCACATTTATTAAAAAGGATAGACTAAAATTTTGCATGGACAAAAGTATTCAGACCCTTGGGTATGACACTTGAAATGAACTCTGAGAGCCTCCCATTTCTCTTGATCATCTTTGAGATGTTTCAGTTCACCTGTGGTAAATTCAGTTGATTGGACATTATTTGGAAAAACACACTCCTGTCTATATAAGATATCAGAGCAAAAAAGCCAAGCCATGAGGATGAAAGAACTGCCCGTAGAGCTCAGAGACAGGATTGTGTCGAGGCACAGATCTGGAGAAGGCTACAAAAACATTCTGCCACACTGAACGTTCCCAAGAGAACAGTGGCCTCCATTATTCTTAAACGGAGGAAGTTTAGAACAAGCAGGACTCTTCATAGAGCTGGTCACCGTATCAGACTAAGTAACTGAGAAGTGACCAAGAACCCAGTGGTCGCTCTGGGGGATCTCCAAAGATCCCGTGTGCAGATGGGAAAAACTTCTAATCATCACTGCAGCACTCCACCAATCTGGGCTTTATGGCGTAGTGGCAAAAGAGCACCTAAAGGACTCTCAGACTGTGATAAACAAGATTCTCTGGTCTGATGAAACCAAGATTGCACTTTTTGGCCTCAGTTCTAAGCTTCATGTTTAGAGGAAACCAGGCAATGCTCATCACCTGCATAATACTATCCCTACAGTGAAGCATGGTGGTGTCAGCATTGTGCTGTGGGGATGTTTTTCAGTGGCTGGGACAGGGAGACTGGTCAGGGTTGAGGGAAAGCTGAATAAAGCAAAGTACTAAGATATTCTTAAAGAAAACCTGATCTGTAGAGAGATCTGTGGAGAGACCTGAAAATGGATGTCCACAGATGCTGTCTATCCAACCTGACAGAGCTTGAGAGGATTTGCAGAGAAGAATAGTAGAAAATCCCCAAATCCAGGTGTGCAAACCTTGTGGCATCATACCCAAGAAGACTGGAGGCTGTAATCACTGCCAAAGGGCTTTAACTAAGGACTGAGAAAAGGATCTGAATAATTATGTCAATGCAATATTTTACTTTTCCTTTTCAATAAATTTGCAAAAATTTCTAACATTCTGTTTTCACTTTGTCATTACGGGGTACTGAGAGCAGAATGATGTGGAAAAACATGACTTTTTTATTTTAGCACAAGACTGCTACATAACAAAATATGAAAAAAGAGACAGGGTCTGAATGCGTTGTATATAAACCTACAGCAGTTCCCGACAGATTGTTATACCAGTTTTTTTTTCCCTCTTTACGTGAATGTTTCTCCCCCGTGTTTGGTTTCTCTCCCACATTCTGTCCCCGGGGTCCCTGACTAAGGCATAGGATGTTGAAGTCCAAGGCCAGAGTGTAGTGAGGATGAGAAAGTGTGTTCCTGTGATGTGTGCCAAGTCCCTCCACCCCTCTCCTCCTCCGTCTTCTCTGTGGCTGTTCTAGAGCTACTGTTTAGTCTGCCCAGCTCTGTTCTCAGCCCATAGATCAAAACAGTGCTACTCTTCCGCGCCACACCGGGAGCCTCCATTGTTTTCATATGTGTGTGTGACCAAGGCTCTCTAACCTCACACATTTTTCTCTCGCTCATTTTGGAGGTCAGGGCTAAATTTTGGACAGGAGGGCTTTGTTTTCAGTATTTCATTCTTCTCTCTCTCTCTCTTTTTTTTCCATGATTCAGATACACATTGGATGAATTTGGCACGGCGAGGCGCAGCGCGGTGGTCCGTGGCTTCATCGACGCACTAACACGAGGGGGACCAGGGGGCACGCCCAGACCAATAGAGATGCATTCACATGATCCTATGAGGTACAATACAATGATACAATGCACAATCACCTTTTACCCACCCTTTCAAAAGCACACCGAAAACCCAATAGCTTTTTTCTGCTCAAAACATAAACCGGTTGTTTCACAGCTAATTGAGGGTCATCTTCAGGGCCATGTTGTCATTTAGCACTAAAAGCCACTTCATATCTCATTACATTACACACACACACACACGGCACTCATCCTCATACCGACCTCTTTTTCTTTTTTTCTTTTTTTTGCCTGTCTCTAAAGTGACAAATTTAATTCAGGCCCCTAAAGACATTAAAAGCAAGCTGATTGTCTTCCAGGGAATCCTCAGGTCTTGTTCAGGGAATCGGTTAGCGTAGCGGGGGTTCAGAGAAAGGGCAGATGGTCAGATCTATGGATTCTGGATACTGCAGGTGTGCCATCCTGTTCTTCTAACTTCCTCTCAGAAAGTCTCTCAAAACCTGGAGAGGGAACATCAGGTTCTGAGTAAGATGCTGATAAAACACAGTTCTCGGAACTGCAGATTGTTAAAGAAAATAACTTTTGTGTAATGACAAGCTGCTTGATGTCTGTGTCGTGTAGTAATACATCATTATTGTTAGGTATACATGAATATTATTAGGTAATTATTAATGCAGGCATGTCTGTCTCACTGAGGATAACTTGTTTTGTTAGGATCAGGGCCATATTTGTTTGAAAATATATACACATGGGTGACAAATTATATTAAAAATGGTGGTTTAAGGCTTATTATTGGGGGATTTTGTGGCAGTTTTGGGTCATTGCACAACAATAAGACAAAGAGTCCTTCTGAATGTTCACCTTCATCCTATGATGGCATAGTCTCTTCCATAATGCTCTGCCTCCAGGGCTCATTGAATGGTTTAATGAGGATAAAAGCGATGTAAATCATGTGCTATGGCCTTCAGTCACCAGATGTCAACCTGAACATCTATGGGGGATTTTGGAGTGACATGTTAGAGCGTGCTCTCCGCTACCACCAGCATCAAAACCAACTGTCTTTGAAAGAATGCTGTTCATCCCTCCAGTACAGAAGCAGAGACTTACAGAATCTACGGAAAAGGGCATTGAAGCCGTTCTTTTTGTGACCTACTTCTTATGTTGTTTTTTTTCCTGTAATTTGTTTTATTGAGTATAGTTAATGAAAATGCACATTTTTAGAAAAATCGGACTTTCAGATAAGGGTTCTAGCATTCAAAAAACATGTTTACTTTGAGAGCCTTATATTCTTGACTTTCGGTTTGTTCACTGTCTTCCTTTAATACTGACATGCCAGATCTACTCACAACCCGAGCAGCTCAGTGTGTGGTCTTGGCAATGACGCCAAACAGTGTAATGTTTAGGCTGCATGTGTGTGTTTTGCTGGGTTAGGTACGTAGGGGACATGCTGGCATGGCTGCACCAGACCACAGCCTCGGAGAAGGAGCATCTGGAAGCTCTGCTCAAACAAACTACAGGGCAAGGTAGATTACCTATAAATACAGTATAGCTCTCATACTTGCTATTGAAAGGAATTTAGACATTTGATAATCAATTTCCAAAAATGAAATGAAGAGCAGGTTGATTCTTTATGAAAATATTTTTTCCATAAACCGTGCTTTAAAAAATATTGCTTTCGTATTATCTGATCATCACAGCTGTAGGAGCACTTTTAAATATAATTTCTGTTTAGACCGTTGAAAAAACGATTTATTTTAAATCGATCAGTCAAAGTCATTGTATATTTTGATGAGATTATGTACACTAGTTTTGGTCAAGTTAAAATCCTTGTACTCTATTTGCATATATGTCATATTTGTAGATGTTGTCATGCATTAATAAGAAGAACATGTGTACAGTAGTGATGTGTGTGTGTGTGTGTGTGTGTATGGCTGCGCAGGGGTTGAGGAAAGCATGCAGGAGATCGTCGGCCACATAACTGAAGGAGTGTGTAGACCACTTAAGGTGAGGGACCAGTTTGCTCCTGAGACACTGTGCTGTTTTTATTCTGAATAGGAAAAAGTCAGAGTATATTTTTAAATACAGATAATAATAATACTACTAATACTACTACTACAAATAATAATAATAATAATAATAATAATAATAATAATAAAAACTCTACCTAAGAGGAAACATTTATAGCTACTGAACTCTACAATTTTTGTTTACATCAGTTTCTGTGTCAGTTTGGCTTTGAAAAATGGTTTCATGGTGCATTTTAAGTGGCTGTTACCTTCACCACCTATAAAGAGAAAAAGGCCCCTTCAGGGACCTCACTGTAAAGTGTGGAGCCTTTAGAGGGGAGTGGGATGTACTAATGATTACTTTAGAATGAATTGGAGCCTATTTTACGGTACACTCTTCTATCAGTAGCTCTAGCTACAAGATCTATGTTATACACACTCGTTATGTTATCGTTTCCATAGAAACGACTTACATTGGCACTTGTGTGGCAGACTCTCTTCATGAAGAGATTTTAAAAATGTTCATAATTGTGGTATAATCGCGAAACAGTCAGAGGTAGGGGTAACTTCAGGTTTTCTGACCCAGAAAAGTGTTCAGTCTTCAGACTTTGTGCTTAGTGGATTCTCAGACACATGTGGAGCAGCACTTTTATCTTATTAACTTCAGGAGAGGGAAAACGGAGACTTGTGAGAAAGCAACTGTTTATAGATGTTATAAAGGGATAATGGGAACCAAGTTGTTTTTCAGATTAAAATGATGTTTAATGTAACTTTAAACAAATATAACAAATGAAAACTATTATGATGGATTATTCTTTACTAAAAAAAATGAGTCATTTTCAAATCGCAGTGGTATAACACCTAGGAATGTGCGCTGCATCACATCACCCTGTCTTTTGATTATTTTCCTTTAACAGCATGCCCTGTCGTGCTTTCTTTCTTACTTGATAAATATAGCACACGTTTTTTCACTTCGATATGTTTCTACCAGAAGGATCCATTTTTGAAGCTTTTCTCTTTCCCATAATGCTCTTGGTTACCTGTGTTTCATGCAGGTAAGGATTGAGCAGGTGATAGTGGCAGAACCAGGAGCGGTGCTGCTCTACAAACTCTCCAACCTGCTGAAGTTCTACCACCACACCATCAGGTACAGCGGGATTACCCACTGTTGATCGAACACAGAACTTGCTAGACAAATAATCTCATGTTGTTTTTTCTCACTGGCTCACAGTGGGATCATCGGCACAAGTGTTGCGTCCTTATTGATGACTATAGAGGAGATGCATGTTCTCAGTAAGAAGATGTTCTTCAACAGCCTCAGTCTTCATGCCAGCCGGCTTATGGACAAGGTAAAGTGAAAGTTTTTATCATTGTGCTTGCACACAGTGAAATTGAACCTCCGCATTTAACCCATCCGTGCAGGGGGTCACACTAGTGAATACACACTAGGGGGCAGTGAACACACATGGGCAGCCCTAGCCACAGCGCCCGGGGAGCCATTGGGGGTCAGGTGCCTTGCTCAAGGGCACTTCAGCCAAGTCCTGTCGGCCGCAGGAATCAAACCCGGGACCTTCCGATCACAGGGAAGACACTCTAACCACAAGACCACGACTGCCCAAAATAAGCTGCATTGATTAATTAAAGCTAGTTCCAAATGCTATTTTCTCCTTTTACATATAGTTTAATCATAAATGGTTGGTACAGCATGGGAAGGAGAATTGAAAACCTTGATGTTCCATGTAAGAAATAGGAAGAACGATGGGATCCAAAAAATCTTTTGAGGGAGAACTGACATTATCAGATATTTAGTATAAATGCAGGTTAAATAAACAGAGAATATTACGAAGCTCTGTAAATATTTTTGAATTTAGATTTGTAGGTATTGGGTCTTTTAATGTTTCTTTAGGATTTGTGTAAGGAATAAGAATACAGTGACAAGGTAGTATGATATGGCTTGACATGAAGCTAAATTACTGAAATACCACCCAAAGTTGATTATTTTCTAATATCTGCATGTCCCAAAGTGGGGCAGTTGTAGCCCTGTAGGTTAGGACTACATGTTGGCGATCAGAAGGTCAGGAGTTTGAGCCCTCACATCAGGCTGCCTCTGCTGGGCCCCTGAACAAGGCCCCCAATCTGCTGCGTATCCCAGACACCAAGTGGTGCAATGCACACACGATGCCGCCCATGGAACCAGATTAAGTTATGGCAACCCTAGAAAAAAACTGCATGTCCCAAAGTGTTTTATTTCTCATATGCCAAAGCAAATTTCCACTGTGCCACCACATTTGTTAAATCTATTTATTATTAGTGTTAGACTATGTCAAAGTCCTTGTGATTTAGATGTTGTTATAGAAATTAAACATTGTTAAAATAAGCACATTTAATATAAACCTTTAATTTGCCTTTATATTTTTTATGTTATGGGAAATGAATCAACACCTTCTAATCAAGCAGAATAGATTACTTCATTAATGTTCATGATCATAAACACTATTTAATCCTGTAATGTTTTCTACGCATCACTTTGAACTCAAAATTTGAACTGAAAAGTGCTATATCCTTAAATGATATTATTATAAAACATTATTATATACATAAATAAACATAGTGAAGGCCAACTAGAATTCTGAATCACAGCTCAAAGCTAGCTGTAGTATCCTTCTTTTCTGGTGTTGCTAAATCTTTGAGGTCAATAGCCTTGGAAGAACGTGTACCTTGTAAACAGCAGGGCAATACACCTAAGCTTAAACGACTACACCAGGCAAAAAAACAGCAACCTCGCACTGGCGCCTCTTAAATTACCACCAAAATATCAGCGAACACGGTCAGGCTTCCTCAGAAGGCGGTTTCATCGACAGGTCGATCAATTGAAACAACAAGGTGGTCTTGCCACTCTACAGAGAGAATCGTCACCGTAGCAGCACGCTAATTGAATAAGCTCAGGCTCAGGGAGGTTACATATCAGGGGCCAGTGGCAGGTGCCAAGAACGCTGGCCAGAGCTAATGAGCTCTATTAGATGCTTCAGAGAAGCAGGGCTGGCTGGCAAGGAGAGATGGATAGAATAGCTCGCTTTTTATTAGTAAGCACTGGAAGGGTTCATCATAGTCTTTCATGATAAGCAGATATCTTGTGTGTGAAGATGACAAGTGGGACTTGTCACGGTAATATTTAATAAACTGTATTTAATCTACATAAAGAGTGCTAATAATAATCTGGTAAATGAAGATATTTATCCTTGAAAACTGGGATTGGAAAATATTATACCCTTTCATGCTAGGCAATAAAAATATACTACTTTACTAAGACTACTGTTTTTCTTTGCAAAAATGTCTTCAAATAAACAGACAACAAATAAAGAGGTGTCATACCACCAGCAGGATATTTAGTATGTAAAATAAAAAATCATTTTAAAAATCAAGGTTTTGGTTGTATAATTATTTTGTAGGAAAATAGGAAAGTGAAACGGGCAGTATGTCCAATAGGATTTTGGGCAAATATTAGTTATACTGTATTATATGACTTGTTAGTGGGATAATTGTTTAAAATGCTTTAAATTCTATGTCTATAAAATGATTTAAATCCTATGTAAAATGTATTTTTGAAATCTCTTTTTTCCATTTGTTGTTTGACAAACTGTAAAATATTAAACTACCAGCACAGAAGTATATATTACCTATAATATGAAATATTTATTCTCTCTCTCTCTCATGTACATGTATATGTATATAGGTGGAGCTGCCTCCTCCTGACCTGGGCCCCACGGCGTCCCTTACCCAGACGCTGTCTCTCCTCAGGGAAGTGCTCGCATCTCATGACTCCTCTGTGCTCCCTCTAGATGCCCGCCAGGCTGACTTTGCTCAGGTTAAAAACCCACTAAAGATGTCACAGTCCTAGATTTAGCTTAATAATACAAATAATTCAAGTCTTTCTTTCACAGTGTTTCTCAGGACTAAAAGTTTAGCAGTGATATGGGACACTAAATCAGCTCTCCCAGACCATGAACTCGACAATCTCTAGACTAAAAGAACAATCTGCTGTTTATAGAAGATTTCACCAGTAGAAATATAAAGGCTTCACCACAAGTCATAAACCTCTCATCATCCTCCTTCATAACAGAAGGCCAGATTACAATAGGCTAAAAGTGCCAAGAGCTTGCAGAGCAGTGGTGTGAGCTTTTACAGACAGGAAATGATTAAAGTAAACATAACATGGTGGAAATTGTAAAAAAAATGTGGAGCAGAAAAGAAAATGACAGCCAGTCTAAGGCCTTATTTGAGAAACAGCGTAGGTTTTTCTGAAGCCTTGTCTGTGCCTGGTAGCTTTAGGAACATACAGGGGAGGACATAATACATAATGGTTCTTTTTACTAGAATGTTCCCAAATGCACTGTGTACTGCTGCACTAAGCAGCAGGATAGTGAAGCGAAGTGCACAAGGCAACTAATGAGTACGTCAAAGACAGAAGGTAGAATGCTTTGGACTTCAGACTCTTCAACGCAATTAAAGTGCTATTTTGTCCAATAATTATCCAACAATTAACCAATTAGATAATTAATGCATGCTTAACTAGCTCATTTTTCTCTTTAATTTCCTTTACTTCTCTCTGCATGTTCATCGTTACTATTTGCTGTTTTCATTAGCGTTATACTCTTGTGGTGCTCAGGTATTATCGTGCATCCTGGACCCCCTGCTGCAGCTCTGCACTGTGTCCGCCAGCAACCTGGGCACAGCGGACATGGCCACCTACATGGTGAACTCTCTATACATGATGAAAACCACGCTGGCCCTCTTTGAGTTCACAGACAAACGGCTAGAAATGCTCGAGTTCCAGGTACGACGCATCCACAATGTATTTAAAAAATCAGAGAATACAACAGAATAGAATAATATACAGCAGTATATACAAATACAAA